>JAKGSA010001470.1:2783-48960 GCA_033558755.1 Philaethria dido
TTTTTTTTTTATTGATAACGGACGGCAAACGAGCAGAAGGACCACCTGATGGTAAGTGGTTACCTTCGCCCATAGACATCTACAACACCAGAGATGTTGTAGATGCGTTGCCAACCTAGAGGATACTGATGGAAGGGGGGACAATGTAGTAGTCCACTATCAGAACCACCACATTTTGGGGAAAGGATGGGTGGGAAAGGGGAAAATCTGGCTTACATGCCATCGAACCGGAACACATCATTAGATATTTGGCGGTTCGTCTTTGACATGATAGTGGTCGCGAGCCAGTCGGAGGACGAACCTCCTACCACCTAACAATAGATTTAATTACTAAGTTATAAAATTATGTGTTTCTTAGTTTCAATGAAATTGGAGTGTTTTACTCTAATGGGTAGAAATAATATATATTAGATAGGCACAAGTTTAGGTTTTAGCAGCGCTGTTTTCAAGCGGTTAAATAATTTTTGATATCTTACTTTATTTTATTAAGGAAGGAAGGTATTTCTATTCTTGTGTTTTTGCGGTTCTGTGTATAAATTAACTTATTAAGTTCACATATATAATTTTAAATCTTTAAACTCTTATGAGGGGAGATGGGATCTTAAAACCATTATTTAGTTTATTTGTTTTAAAAACTTTATAATTATAATTACCATGCGGAAAAGCTATACTTATACATTTTTTTGAAAATTGAAAATAGTACTAAATAAAACAAAAAATATTTTAATTTCTATATTATTATAATAATTATTACGAATTTAAGTAATATGTACTTTAAAAAATGATGACACCAAACTTCGAACTCAAATTTTAAATTTGGTTCTTGCGACACATCGCCTTCATTCACACATAGGTAATTTTACTTTATACCAACAGTTTTAGTGTTAAAAAATCTGGGGTCAACCCTGTTACATACACAGGATGTTTACTAGCACGTCCCAATTTAGATACAGATCTCTAAAAAGGATATAAATCATCACGCTATATTGCCATATATTATTTAATTTGCATATAACAGCTAGTCCAATTGGTATTGTGAGAAATGCAATTGGCGTATGCAATTCTCACACCGATCATCCATTTAACACTATCTAGGCCTTGGGCGTCAATAAAGTTTTATTGGTAAAAAGGATAATTACGTGATAACATGCAGAAATCGTTCCTGAATAGCTCTAAATCACATCAAGGGGTCCGCAATTGATACTTCAATGCACAAATCACTTGCATAATAAACAAATTGCACTAACGGCTCTCAATAACAAAATTGGCTGAAATCTATTCAGAATGACAAACATCCGTAGAATAGATAAATTTAGAATCTGCGGGTAGATGCACAACCGTTTTATTGAGACCCGCTTATTCACCCATTGTAAAAGCGCGACAGGTCAGCTTTAACTGGGCGCCCGTATCACTTAAGTTAATAAAAGTCCCCTTGGTATTAAATTTAATAGAGTATGAAAGGGAGGTCTTAAACGGTTCTTCCTGTAGCCAACGGAAGACGGCGATTGGTACAATTGAGCGGGCTATTCTCCAATCAGCGACGAGATACTATGATTGCACAACGCTCGTTTTCAATTCTAAAATTTGATTGTTTGTATAACTGACTTTTTCACATATATTTTTGATTCGAAAATTGTTAATAATTTTAATATTTTAATATTTATTCTATAAAAGGAAAAAGAAAAGAATTATGACGCAGACATGCGGGATTGAGGATAATTGTTGTGACGTATGGGTTTAAGTGTTCCCGGATTTGATTAAACGTAGTAAAACGTATAGGCACAGTGACATAGTGAAGTATGAAGCATTTTTTATTAAATTATTACTTTTTGGTTTTTAGTTATTATTTATATATTTAAAGGAAACGTGATACTTACATATATTCGTAAATGATCGTAGTGTAGCTATGAGTTTGAGTCTCACTCAATATTTTTCTGTTATAGTCAGTTATCTTTTTGTACCCAAACTATAATTAAAAATTAATGAAGAGAGCGGTCACTGGGTTATTGTTCTTTTTTTCAAATACCTAAAATAAAACTAGTGTCCGCGTTGAAGCGTTAACAACGCGTTGACTTTAGCAATGTATATGTAATTTTATATAAACATGGATGTCAAACCATGGTAGTGTGTGTAACATTTATTTTGTTATTTTGGTATACTTTTTATGCATTATTTTAAAAAAATATTAGCATTCTACACTCCTCTATATAAACTATTAGTGTGCCAAGTTTCATGCTCCTCCGTCCGCGTAATTTTCGTAATAAGGGATCCAAAGTTTTTGCTTCACGTATTTGTATATAGATAAGAGCCCGAAAACAATCGCTTTCGGCAAAATACAATTGAACCACAATAACATCTAATTTTTATTACTTCTTAAATTCTTAATAAACACCTCAATTCCATCAAAAAATACAATCCATCAATAACTCAATACTTTATTAAGTACAGGATATACAATATATACAAGAACAAATAGACAATTAATTTCAAAATCATCATGTAATTAGAATTTCTCAACTTTCGTTTCTAAGATGCCAATATTTTGTATTTCACTGTGTATCACATCTCCTGGTTTAAGGTATTCCGGGGGAGAACGATACATGCCGACTCCTCCTGGAGTGCCTGTTAGGAGGATGTCCCCGGGTAATAGCGTCATTACACTGAAAAAGTAAAAAAAATAATTTAAAAAATTTAAATAATTTACCAAATAAATGTTCGAATTAAAGATATGTAGTAAGAATAAGGTAATGACATAATTTTGTTAAAAAAACAATTAGTTAAAATTTTAATATAAAAGAAAATCGACTTTCAATAAAAATTCATATAAAAAAATTATTATACATAAAAATTGGTTCCCCAGTAAAAAGTTATCACATAAAAAAAACAGTCGAATAAAGAACCTCCTTTTTTGACGACGGTTAAAAATAATTGATTACCATTTTCAATAATTAATTTTCACTATTACTATTATATAAAAAAATATATATTTTTTTATTTTTACACTGTATCCCGCACATAGCAGGGCATAGAGAAAGTGAGAACCTAGTGTTAAGACACTATTCTATTTTAAAATTTGCGTTCCTTAATTTCCGCCGAATTGAGGCATTGCGTGTTGGCGGAACTCAACGCCGCCTTGTCTTGTTACCAGAGCAGAAATGAAAAAACTAAATATTAATTATCATAAATATTTAATATAATTAATATTTTCATTTTCCCTAATTATTGGGAATCGAACCCATCGAAACCTGTAGCGTTTACAGTAACCGACTTCCAACAAAGTTTCAAATTTTTATACGAAGAATCATAAGTATTGGTTCACCCAGTAAAGTTATGGTAAGACACATAAGAATACAGTCGAATTGAGAACCGGAATGGAGGGGGACCATTTGCTTTATCATTAGTTCTATATAAAACTAATTAGTTGCTATAGTAGAAGAAAAAACTAATGTAATATCATTATAAAAAAGAAAGAAAAAGTAGTTCAGCTACAAAAAAAAATCATTCTAGTATTATTACTTTAATATAATTTTGACAACTTTTCATTTTTATTAGCGTTTTTTCTTTTTTTTTTTTATGGATACCGGATGGCAAACGAGCAGAAGGACCGCCTGTTCGTGGTAGTTGCAACTAAGCCCATGAACATCTACAACACAAGAGATTGTACTAGATGTTGCCAGCCTAGAGGATACAGATGGAAAGAAGGATATAATGTAGTAGTCCGCTATCAGAACCACCACATTTTGGGGAAGGATGGGTGGGAAAAGGGAAAACCAAAGCACATGCCATCGAACCGGAACACATCATAAGATATTTGGCGGTTCGTCTTTGACATGATAGTGGTCGCGAGCCAGACGGAGGACGAACCTCCTACCACCATTCGTATTCGTATAGGACACCTAATGTTGTTAATTCTACCCAAACTTATCAACGGTCACCTCTTTCCGCCCGAATTCGAGACAGAGCGTGTTGAGTGGTCAAATTTGAATTTGTTGAAATGAAAATAATTTATATATCATCAATCTCCGAGTGGAGTTTGAACCCATAACCTATCTAGTTTACAGTCAAACGTGTCACTGCGCTATGATGGACCTTTTAATATAGTAATAACTTTTACAAAATTTGAGTTATTTATTTAGATCTACAATAAACATTACTAACAAAGACAAAATGCAGATTAAAACTTAAAACTAAATCTTTTAAGGCGAATACAATATCCATTAACGTAATAATTTTAAAGTTATAATTTAAATTCACAGTATGAAAAAAAGTATTATTTCATTAAATCATTAAAATATACTTGTGTATAGACGCTATCGTGGCGTAGCTGGAGTGTCTGACTGTAAGCACGAGCGGTTGTGGGTTCGATTCCCACCCTCAAATATTATTATATGTAAATCATCTGTATTTTCTCGCTTTGGTAAGCCAAAGTGCGGTATTGAGTATCGTAACTTAGCACGCAATGATTCCAATTCGGAAAGAGAAGAACGGAGTGTCACTAAGCTATAAAGCAGAGCTGAAAAAAACCTTTGTTAAATATAGGTTAAAATATACTTACGTGCTTAATCTTTCGATGACATCCGGAATTCTATGTACCAACTGATTAGTATTACTATTTTGCTTCAATACTCCATTCACACTACACTTTATGTTTAGATTCTCCGGGTCCCCGATTTCGTCACTCGTCGTGATACAAGGACCGATTGGGCAGAAAGTGTCCATTGCCTAAAATATAAAATTAATTTGAAACCAATAATATTCTTAATAAGATCTTTGATTTCGCGGTTTTTACATATTTTAAGGGATTTTTTTCAAATTCATGCTTTATCTCGCAGTGAGAGAACACAGTGTCAACACTCTCGGCCTAAATGCGAGATTGGTAGAAATCAACGGCACATTTTCTTTTAACAGACCGGGAAATAAAAATAAATTTAAATATAATTCACCGAATGGGAATCGAACCCACAACCAATTGTGTCATACTACCACAAGTCATACTGTACCACTGTGCCACGAATGGCCTCATTTTACTTCTTTGCAGTATCATTACTAGGTACTACGTTAGAAGATTTTAAAATGATTTATGATTTCTTTAACTAATATTAAAATGTATGTAAAGACTTATTTTAAATTTTCAAAAAGAAAATCCTCAAAATAATAACGCTTTGAATATCGTTATGTCTTACGCCTTATATTTTATATCAGTACAATATATGTCTAAAATAAAAACCCACTTCAAATAAAACGCACTAAAAAGAAAAATATGACAAATAACTCGAAAATAACTTCAGTGAGATCTCAACTAAACTTCATTGGATCACACTAGAAACATTAGCTATCATATAAAAAAAAATATCAAAATTGGTTCAGTCAGTAAAAAATATTCGGTAATACAAAAAAATGCACTCGAACTGATATCCTCTCCCTTTTTTGAATTCGGTTAAAACAAACTTAAATTTTACACACTTTTTGTTAGGTGGTAGGAGGTTCGTCCTCCGTCTGGCTCGCGACCACTATCATGTCAAAGACGAACCGCCAAATATCTAATGATGTGTTCCGGTTCGATGGCATGTAAGCCAGATTTTCCCCTTTCCCACCCATCCTTTCCCCAAAATGTGGTGGTTCTGATAGTGGACTACTACATTGTCCCCCCTTCCATCAGTATCCTCTAGGTTGGCAACGCATCTACAACATCTCTGGTGGTGTAGATGTCTATGGGCGAAGGTAACCACTTACCATCAGGTGGTCCTTCTGCTCGTTTGCCGTCCGTTATCAATAAAAAAAGAAAAACTTAAGATACAATCAATCATGAGAAGATTGTAAAAAAATCATGATTTGTGATTTTTATCAGTGACAATAAAGTTTGATAATGTCTCTTGAAATGTTACGATTAGATATTATATAAGAAAATTATTATGTATTTTACTTTTCACTTTCGGAAAATTTTATGTTTTAAATATTTTTTGGTCTTATAAAAGGTTTTTTGGTTTTATGCCTCTAATATTATATAAAAAGACAGTAAGAGCGGGTTCATTTTTGTACAAAATGCAGTGATTTTGGGGTTTGATTCCCGCTCGGGAAAATTATGAAATTATACTTGTAAGACAAAGATCGGTGTTGAGTTCCGTCACTCAACATGCAATGTCTCGAGTACAGAGAAAAAGCGAAAAACAGAGTGTGTTGACACTAGGTTCTCTCTCTCTGACTAACCTAGCATAGCAGCGGGAAATAGTGTGAAACTAAATTATTTTTAAAGTTGAAATATTCCCTATTCACATCAGTACAGATATCAAAAACTAATTTATCGTAATAACCATTAAAATTTAAGCGCCTATAATGCTTTTTCTGAAATTACACAGAAACCAGCTTTTTTTGCATTGTTTAAATTTCTAAAAGGGATCTTGAAAGATTATGTAGTCGAATTGCCATCCCAAGATCATGTTTTCGTTAGTATTTCTGCAGTCATAAATAATATGTCATATCAGCATATTTTAATACAATATTTATTAGTTATATTTATTCTAAACTAGCTTTCCGCCCGCGGCTTCGCCCGCGTGGAATTCGGTTATATCGCGCGACATGGTAAGGAGAAGACTATAGTCTTTCCCAAGGTCTAGACTATTTGTCAAAAATGGTTAAGTGGTTTAGGTGTGAAAGTTGTAAACAGTTGAATAATCTTACATAATTTTATGTTTGACAATAAGGAACTTCCATACAAACTTTCATCCCCTATTTCAACCCCTTCTACTATTTTTTTCGCAATAAAAAGTATCGTATGTCCTTTTCCAACTTCAGTTCTATCTTCATACCGAATTTTATCAAAATCGGTTTAGTGGTTTAGCCGTGAAAGCGTAACAGACAGACAGACAGACAGACAGACAGAGTTACTTCCGCATTTATAATATTAGTAAGGATTCCCAGAAAACAGGAGCCATTTAATACAATTGTAGCAGATTTTTTGAAGGGCTCAAAAACGGAACATAACACTTAGTTTTCATGTCTGAGTCGTTACGTCATCGTGTCAGTGAACTATATAGCTTAATTGGGACAATATTAATTTTGTAGACGAGTTAACTAGTGTGATTAAGTCTTAATAAACTTATATGAAAAATATATAATTTATTATCACATGTAAAAGAAAGAAACTTGAGTAGGTCTTTTTTATTAGATTTTAATTATAACAATTAAAATTTAGCAAAAAAGAAAACCGATTATAAGCAAAATGCACTAAAATATAAAATTATTACGTATAACTCATTAACTCTTCGTCAGATCTTAACGAAATTAGAATGGGATCACATATGAAGTAAAGACATATCAAAATTGGTTAGCCCAGTAAAGAGTTATGCGGTAACAGGCAATACGAGTAACACGAGAAGCTGCAAAAAAGATCTTACCTTTCCAAGCAGAAACTGTCCTCCATTCCTCTCCTTCTGCCAATCCCGAGCACTAATATCTTGGGCCACAGTGTAACCGAGCACATAGTCGAATGCGTTAGCTGCCTTCACATTGCTTGCCTTTTTACCTATGACGACTGTGAATTCCACTTCCCAGTCTACTTTCTGCGAACGAAAAGGTAATTTTGAGTCTGTGTTCCAGTGATTTCACTGGAACTATACTGTGTATATTTATATGGTGAATTAATTACTAAATACAAAAAAGTCATCAGATCAAAAACCTAAATAAGTTAAAATTAAATTTGAAGTCATTTTAAAAATAAAAATGCCTGTATTTTTCGTATTTTCGATCTATCAGCTTATTAACGGTTGGTACGGATATTTACATTACTATGAAATTCTAATCTCTTTGCATTATTTAATTACCTAACCTACCTCACTAATATTCTACATTTTGTAGGCAGAGATAGCGTTCGGTTCTCTACTTTCTGACACCGAAGAAAGAGATTATGTATTTAATGGTTTAACCAAAGGTCGAAAATGGTCAATCAGGGAAACGGAAATAAGTATTTCTAATATAAGCTGAGATAATGATCATTATCGACTGTAGTTCTGCATAATGAATATAAATAACATGTATTCACGTTCATTAACTCGATAAGTTGTTTTTGACAAATTTTAAATCCCAATCTTTTTTTCTATATAAAAATGTTTTTTTTTTGTAACAAAATTATTATTTTAATTATATTCCATAATTAAATTATTATTTATAAATTTGCTATCGTAAAATTATTATTATAGGCAATATTAGGTTAACCATGATATAAAGATAGCGTAGAAGCCTAGCAACCTATATTCACTATCAGTTACCTATCAACGTATTGACATGGGTTTAATTAATGATCAAACGATATGGAACGTACGTAAATACGAGTACCATCATACAGAAACTTGATGATTAAGGAAACTCTATGCAACGAAAAGCCAGTTATTTGAATAAACAAACACTTTCTTGGACAAAAAAATGCTGAAAATAATGAGAATATTAATTATTAAGTTAGGCTATCTTAAAATAGGTAGTTTGCATATTTTAAAGTATAAAATAGTGACTGACATACATATAAAAGCTTAACTCTATAATCTTAAATAATACCAGCTTTATGCTCTTTTACGTATAAAAAAGGGTAATATCAAGGCACTCCGTTCCCCACTTTCCGATTTATATCTTGAACCTATCTTCGGAGAGCGAGGTAATAATAGCTTTAAAACAATTTGAATACAATAATCTCCTTAAGTGGGAATCGAACTCACGAGACCAATCGCTTTTACAGTTGGACAATGTCCTACACCACAACGGCGTCATAACTTTAAATAAATGACCAAATTACGATTAAATAACGCATTATAAGAACAATACGTTCGTGAAGAAAGATTATATTCTATTTTACAAATTGGTTAAGCACCTAAAATATTTTTTAATTCATGAATTTCAACGTACACACATATTATTTTAAAAAGTTACTCAAAAGGATTAGGTTCTCAATCTGATTTTCTTTTAAGAGTGTTACTATATACCTTTTTTTTTTTTTTTTTTTTTTTTTTCTTTTTTTTTTTTTTATGGATACCGGATGGCAAACGAGCAGGCTGACCGCCTGATGTTAAGTGGTTACTCGCCCATGAACATCTACAACACAAGAGATGTACCAGATGCGTTGCCAACCTAGAGGATACAGATGGAAAGGGAGGATACCGTAGTAGTCCGCTATCGGAACCACAACATTTTGGAAAAGGATGGGTGGAAAGGGGAAACCTGGCTTACATGCCATCGAACCGGAACACATCATAAGATATTTGGCGGTTCGTCTTGACATGATATCGCGAGCCAGACGGAGGACGAACCTCCTACCACCAAACAAATTTAAATTTTAAGTACTTTTGATTCGAAATTGGGTTTGTATTTTATTAAAATTTTAATTTTACTATTTTACTATAGTATAAATATCCCTTTTAATACATGAGACAGTATATAATCATCACGCTAAGCATTATATCATCTGTCGCCTACGCGTTACGAATTACGAGTACCTACATTTGTTTCAATAATTGACCCCAATTGTGTACTGAGGTCATTGCAGACCTCTGAATCACGGAGTTTCGACCACACCTTTATTAATTGCGATTAAGAAAGTACTATCTATAATACGTTATATTTTAAATTTTTTATCTTTTGGTTTAGTGGTGACTAAATGGTAAACCAAGAGGTCGTGGGATCGATTTGCATCACAAACTTATGCATTTGCTTGAACTCGAGAATATAATAAATAAATTATATATTTACGCTTTTTCCGCATAGAAACTACTATACTTTACTAAGGAAGCTAGTTTTTCTCTATGAACCTCGCTAGAACATTTCTTTATCTCTCAGTTATATGCCAATGCCAAAATGTAATCAAGACATTGAGTGACGGAACTCAGCGCCGCGCTTAGTGTTTCCATAGTGGTGAGTTATTAATAATATAAATATTAGAATCGAACCCACAACCACTGGCGTTTACAGTCAACACAGTCCACTGCGCTGCGATGGCCACAATCGATTTAATAGGTAATCTTCTAAAATCATCTAAATTATACAATAATGCATATAAAATTCAAATAACTAAAGACTGACATTGCTAGATATTAAAGAGCATTAATACAAGCAAAGCCCCAGTTTAAAACTAGTATTATTTGGATTTTAGAGCTATTTATTAACATTTTTTTCAACAATTTATTTATGGACAATAATTAAGATTATGACAAAAAAAGGAAGCCAACTTCAAAGAAAATGCGGTAAAAATACAATTATTATTAATAATTCAAAAACTATTTGCCAGACATTAGCTAAATTTAAATGGGACCACATCCAAAACCCTAGCTATCATATACAAGAAGAACCATCAAAACTGGTTCACCTAGTAAAAATATTGTTATCTCACCATTACATAAAGTAAACAATATTAAAGTAAACATTAAAAATATGCACTTAAAATGATAAATGATAAGTACTATCTTATTATGTTTCTGATTTACACATCATACAAGTGACAATAAAGTTAAAATATGTACTATTTGTTTCTCATGGTTTCGTCTCTTATGATTCTATTTCAGGCGTACTAGTCCCTAAAATTATTTCTTAAATGTTGCCGAGGCTTAATAGTTACACAAAAAATGCATACAAACCCATCCAATAGTTCTGGATACTCGGGTGTATAAACAAATCGCAATAATTTAAAAAATTGTAGATTTTTTGCAGCATTTTGTATAGGGTAGTGCCAAGATACTGTTTTTTACTTTGTTTTTTATCACAATAGGGGTGAAAAAATAATCATTTTCCAGAGTGAGAATCAGACCCATAGACAATTGTGTTTACAGTCATACACTGAAACACTATGCCACCATGATTGAAATTCTTATATTTTTATTCTAATACAATTTTTCTCCTAAACTTTCTTTTCTAAACTTATTTACTTTTTTGGTAATATATTCAATATACTGATACACATAGTTTCTATGATTTTAATATAGTATACATACTAAGGTACAATAGAATATGGGTGGAATAAAATTGTCTAAATATATATATATATATATATATATATATATATATATATATATATATAAATATATACATAAAAGTTAGAGTACATAAACATTGGTTCAGTTTCTGCCATTTTTATAGAACAGGTTTTAATAGAACTTTCAAATTATAATATTTATTCATACCAGGCATTAATAATTACATCAAAACTAAAATTTTTGAGGACAGGCATTTTTACGTTTCATCTGTAAATTTTGTTTCTATATTATCCATAAAAGTCCAATTATTTAGTTTTATTATTAAGACCTACCTTTTATTCATAAAACTAAATAAAGTATTATGAATAAATCTATAAATAATACAAAAAATTAAAAAAATGTAAACTTATCAACCTATTCACGAAATTTCCAAAAGTCAAAATAACCAAAAATGTGATTGGAAAGTCCAAGATTTTGAATGACTCAATTATTTATTTATTCTTTATTATCTATTTCAACATATATATTTCTTCCATATATATTAAGGTAAGTAATATTTCAAAATAATACCCTTAGCCATATATAAGTAATTGTTGTTTCGAATCTTAAATCATTCAATATTTTCATTATCATAAAAAAAAAGTGTAAAATGAAAGAAATTATAAATAACTTACATCTGTCACATCAGTTCTAAGTTTCACTTTATCTTTTTGTCCAATAATAGTGCTTGGAAATTTATTGAAAATCATTGGCACTTTGGGTGGAGTAAGATTTTGTTCTTCGCAGTGATCTTTATAATTCAATCCTATACATAGCACTTTGTCGTTGCCAGTAATGGGGGCCGCTAACTGTACTGATGACATGGGAATAGATGCTGGTTTTGCTGACTTTAGTCTAAAAATTGGTAAGTCTATTAGAAAAAATAATTCTAAACCTTCAGAAAAATGCAAAAAATAAAGACATACTTGTTAATTTATAATTTAAAGGTTAAGAACCTTGTCATAAGCAGTCAATATAATATAATATAGGTAATAGGAAATTAATTATGTCTAAAGTGTATTAACATAGTAAAATAATATAATTCTCAGTATATTTATCATCATTTAAAAGTATTTATATATTGATTCTGCCAAAACTAAAGCAAAATAAATAAAATATAGTAATATAACTTACTTTTTTACTTTTTCAATGTCACCATTTTTCAATATTTCTATTAAAGTGCTTGGTAAACTAGAATCAGCCTTATTAATGTCCACTACCTTGTCTCCTTCAAGATATCCGACGCGGATTTCATTTGGTTTCTCATTATAAACAAACTGTACAAGTTTCATGTTTTTAATTGTACTTACAGAGAAGTTTCTATTACAAATGACACTTAGATTATAAACTTTTTTACCGGAAACTTGAGTTTTTATAGACGTTATCACGCGTCGAGCTATCGACATTGTGGTATTCATAGTTGAAGTGGTTCACGTCACGCCTAAATAAATTCAAATAAACACAAGTTATGTAACAATCAAATTAAATGCTCTGTATGAAACTGTCTAGCGCTATGAAATATAAGAAATTAACACTATCAAATAATTGATAACAAAATATAATATATACAACCTTTTTTCTTAATTCCTAATAATTTAAATTAAACTGTATACAGATTTGATTGTGATATAATGTAAACAAGTTTAAATATTGATGACCTTTTCTATGAATGATTATGTTGTAGTTTAGAATTTAAACTTTCTTGTCATTATATATAAAAATGAATTTGCAATAAATATTTTTATCTGTCATTTTAATTGCTCCTTGCTAATTGGACAATTATGTTCATTTGTATTTTGGATCTCATGCTAGCTAAGAATAGAAGTCAAATTTGAATAAATATTAAGCGTAATGTCATGTCATATCATTGCCATTTTTTATTTACGTTTCGTTTTATGTAGATAAAAAATGATATATTTTTTAACTGTTCATTTATAAAAGTAAATGTGTTATAATTAAGTAATTATACAAAATGTATCATAATTTACTAATTTATAGTGTATATTTTATTATTGGTTTAATTTTTATTAAACAATCGCAATTCGCCTTTGCATACTACCTTCTTGCGTCTCCCCTTAGATTTAGTTTAATATTTATCTTTTAAATGTTAAGTCCTGTGAAAATATAATAGCAATTCCTTCAGTTTACGTTTTTGCTATAGAAGTCTTGTTTGTTTCTTTATATTAAAATGACCTTTATTGTAATATTACAATTATAATACTAGTTTCAATTTATATCATTGGATATGTGCATTTTTTAAGTGAATATACTAGGTCGAGGTGCAGAGTAGCAACTTCTGCCCCTTTCAACCGATTGTCTTGAAAATCAGTATGACCATGTATTTTTACACGTAGGAATATATAAAAATGAATGTTTGTTTTCGATGAACTCAAAAATTTTCTTAAATTAATTTTAGTTGTTGGCGTAGCAATGCGCGCTAAGTACAGCTAGCTCCGTCTAAACTATATGAATTGCTTGTTTTGCTCGTCAATCCCCGGTTTAATTAATCATAAAAAATTAAATTAAATATCCTGTTTACATGTGCTTTTTAAGTAATTCTGTTAATTGCCGCACACACGGCTAACATAAAAATATTAAAGAAATCACCGCGTAGTAACAAAAAACATTTACTTAATACAACAGCGGGAGAATATCTGTATTGTATCTATAATAAAAATAAAAGTTTGGCGGGTTGCATAAAATTAGTCGTTCCTAGACGAACTAAGTCGAAGAGATAAGAAAATTAGCACCTTAAGAAAAAGTATTGAATCTGATGAGTGGTTTTTTTATAGATGTACAAAAGTCCAGAAATTTAGAACCCTGGTGTAGAAAAAAAGAAAGATCATTGCCATATCATATATGTACTTAAGGAAAAAGTGTCTTAGCAGAGTTAATCAGCGTGATGGATATCTTTTTATCCAAAAACTCATAATATAATAAATATTTTCCAAAATTATTTATTTATTACTCACAAAATCAAATAAAGATATTAAATTTTACTGTTCATATAATGCATATGATATTTTCAATGAATGTTTTGTAAGTGAACTTCAGGTTCAATTATAATTTAAATGTTATTTTGGTTAACCATATTGTACTTGTGATTAAATATTATTCGTTTATTATTTCTAATATTTTTATAATAATATTGATAATCAGCCCGCAGGGCAGCTTGTGGCGAGCTGTTGGGGAGTGGCGACCCCACGGACCTGAGACCTCCGGAGGGGAATTGTAATTTATCCCCCGCCTCTGGCTTGCCTTCATTGGCCGGCAGAGTGGAGCGCAAGAGCTATATGCTCGGAAGGGTGGAAGTGCTCAATCTGCGTAATAACGGGGAAACCCGCTCACGAGCACTCTCGCGATGGTGAAACCGGTGCACACCTCTCGACACCCTTAGCCGACCACACTGATGTTGCGCCCGAGGCACTACGCCGCTTTGTGGGGGCCCATCTAGTGGGAGGCGAGTCACCGTCCGCTAACCTTTCAATTTGAGACTGTTGAAAAGGCGGAGGTCCGATAGTCTCAATCAATAGCCCAGTACTTAGTCCATCCAAACTCCATTCCATAGCCCTATTTTAGTTTTCCATATGTTCCATTGCTCCTACGCATTGACCGGTGACCATCTCTGAGCAATTGCCTATGATTACTCAGAGATGGGTCCCGGTCAATGCGTCAGATTAAAAAATATTGTTGTCTCAAAGGGGCCTCTACGTGTTGGACCTGTGTCCCTACGCAAGCCTTCCAAAGGACCGGGTTCCTTTGAACCCGAGAACCTGTATCTTGATAATAATAATTAAAGTAAGTAATAACTTAAGTAGTAGGTATGTATGTATGTAAGTATTAAATTGAATTTCCAGTTAAATGTTATTTCAATCAACTATATCGCTAATGTACTTAGTTAAACTATAATTCAATTAGATTTTTGAGTACTTTTATTAATGTAGAATATAATAAATTATAAAGTTACGCCATGGTTTTACTGCTGCACAAGTCGCGCCATGTTATTACAGGGATGAAGATGAAAACATTGTGTGTCTGACAAGTTTTGTTGGAGTGGTAGGAGTTCGTCCTCCGACGGCTCTGACCTCTATGTGTCAAAAGACGAACCCGCCAAATATCTAATGATGTGTTCGGTTCGATGGCATGTAAGCCAGATGCCTTTCCTTCCACACACCCATCCTGTCCCCAAAATGTGAGGTGGTTCTGATGAGTGGACTACTGTTGTCCCCTTCCATCGGTATCCTCCTGGGTTGGCAACGCATCTACAACATCTCTGTTGCCGAATGTCTACTCATTTCAGGAGTAACCACTTTTCATCAATTTGGTCACGCTTCTGCTCGTTTGCCGTCACCGTTATCAATAAAAAAAAAAAAAAAAAAAAAAGTATAGGGATCGAATATGTTCTTAGAAGCTAAGTATAAATTTTGTGAGCTAAATATTTGACTCTGTAGTATTCGTAATTATTATTGTCTGGCGTGCGTAAAGAATTAAATAATTTGTTATTTAATATGCAGAGGAAATTTATTTAATATCTGACTGGGAATAAAATTAATTTCCTCTAACTTTTGATTTAATTCATTCGTAAATGCATGGTTGGATTCCCAATGTACTCAATTACGTGATGTAAGTGCAATAACAAGCAATAACTATTTTGGTTCTTATCTCATTATCATATGGTAAATAGTAATTTTGGGTCCAAGATTCAATGCCAACGAAATTTACATGAAGTAGTAGCATGGCAAGGTCGCAAAAGGCGATAAACTAGTGTATATAAGAGGAATGGCCCACCGTGACAGCATTTCCGAGGGGTAAAAAAGTGCACCCTATTTATACATTGGAGATGTTACCACGGCGTCATCTCGAAGTGGTTAATAGCAGTCCATGCACGTTAATAAAATGCGTAAAAAGTTAAGGCTTTGAACTAGCTGGATTTTCAATTTTTTGACACACAATCAAAACTGCGTTGTTTTTGGCTTGATTTATATATTACACGAGATTTTGGGGGAAGTGAATTCTAAAAAAAACAGTATATATTTTCATTTCCTGAAGTGGGAATCAACCTCACAACCTGTCGCGTTTACAGTCACACGCTTGTGCCTCTGCGCAACGACAGATCTCAAATAAATAATTCATATATTAATATTTTTTCTAATATGAAATTCACATCCAGAATTGTACCCAGTAGTTTATTTTTCAACTGTTTATAAATAATATTTGACATTATTTACATAATTTTTTTTATTCAATAATATAATATAAAACTAAGATCGATAGCAATCGATCTTATAATCGACCTCTCCTAGCAAGGCGGTAGTAGTTAACTGTAATTGCCTCCGATTGGTTTTGAGTTGTTGTTGTAGTGTTTGGGTAGGATTATACATTTATTTATAAAAAAAATGTTTACGATCTATGTTAAATAAGTATCAGAATTTTTAAATGTTTTTTAGTTATTTATGTAAACCTTAGGAGCATGCTAGTTATTTCATTACAGCGTGAAAGGACTAGAAAGAGTGATTTTGCATAATTCAAATTTTAACAAAGAAAGAGAAAAGCAGAAACTTTGAAACGACACTAAGAAAAAAACATATTCAAATAACTCAAAAACTACTCGTCAGATAACTAAATTTAAATGATAAAAAGTTATGAAAAACCACCCTTTTTTAACTTTTCCAAACATTAAAATATTTTTAGGTAAAAAATATATTTTCATATAAAAATGGCCAAAATGGCCAAAATGAACTTACTGTTCCAAAGATTATTGGGATGTTTTATACATATTGTTTAAATTTATTTGCAGCAAATGCGGAATCAACTTAGTAAAAAAGTCATAACAATTGATATAATTTTCTCGCTTTAGGATAGCGCACGGCGTTGAGTTCGGCAATACAACTCGTAGTCAGTGGTAGGAAATAAAGGAAGCAAGGGTGTGCTTAACAGTAGTTTCTTTCTGAATCAGCTTACTATATGTCTCATTTAAATAAAAGTACACTGTGCGGGAGTTCCAATCTGCGATCTCCGCAAAACGTTGAGTCTCTTAGTATCTTTTTGGTTTCGTGTCGCGAGTGAGACAGCGTCGACTGTAAGCAATTGGTTGTGGCTTCAATACAAACACGAAAATAATTATATTTAATAATAAAATTTGCTTAATTTCTCCGCTCGAGTAAAAAGCAAGCGCGGTGTTGAGAGTTCCACCACTTAATTTAGGTATATTAAGTTTATAATAACTACTTTAAAGAGAAGAAGAGAGACATTATTTTGATTTAAACTGGAACTATATTCAATTATTCATGCAGGACGAGGTGAAGAGGACTTTGAAATGGTGCTGGTGTTTGTTTAGTAACTCATTACTAAAGTGAGGGAGTAAAATAAGATCCTAATGGAGTTTTTGGAAACGAAGAGTAAAATATATGTATAATATGTTATTTTTAATAATAAAAAAATATTAACATAAATTATATGATACTATATATATATATATTCTTCTTAATGACAGCTATAAGATTACTGACACACGTTTTACAACCCTAAAACATGTAGGTATAAAGTGTATTTTTATATGTACTAACTTAAATATAATTATTTTTACAAATTATGCTTTTTTTTATATCTATTATCCACGTATTCTTTTTTTTTTTTTTTTTTAACTTCCACGCTGCTTGCTTGAACCGCATATAGCAGGGGTAGGCAGAGAGAGGAACAGAAAGAACCTAGTGTTTTAAGACACTCCGTTACTCTTTCCGGCTCAAATAAATTTACACTCCGCCGAATTGAGGCATTGCGTGTTGATAACCGTATATTGCGTGTTATTGTATTTCCAGTTAAATATTCCTATCATCAACTTGCACCTGTCGGTTGGAAGAATTCTCTGTTAGAAATAAGTCTTTTTGATAACTTCATTTCTGTACCTACAATTTCTATAATATTTTTCAAGTGCAATAAAGAATATAACAAAACTTTGTAGAACTTACTGTTTCGTAGAGAATAAATATTCCTAAAGACCATGATTACTAAATAAATAAATGTTACGAATTTACCAACGAACGGATAAGAAATTTATTTATATGCGGTAGAAGTAAGAACGAGAGGTGTAAAAGTAAACTCTTTCTATAATCTACTATATGATCTCAACCTATCCTTTAGGGCTATCATCAATTTATATCTAGCTCGTATTTAGAACGCGGTTTTAGTAGATTTTTTTAGCTTCACGCTGTATCTCGCAAATAGCAGGGTAGGCAGAGGGAACCAGAGAACCTAGTGTTAACACATTCCGTTCTCTTTAAACATTTCCGTTCCCTACTTTTCATCTAATTAAAGTACTGAGTGGCGGTTGGCAACGCCGCGCTTTGCCTTGTAACCAGAGCGAGGGTATGGAAATACTAAATATTATTTTATATTTTTATTTTCTGGTGTGGGAATCGAACCCACAATCTTTCGCGTTTACAGCCGCACGCTTGTGCCTCTGCGCCACGAGAGGCCCCAGGCCTTTAGTAAATTTTTTTCAAACTTGGTTAAGCAGGAAGAAGAGTTCTGACAGTGAAGGCGTGTATAAATGCACATTCCGAAGGTGGTCTTTCGCCCAGTACTTGGGTCGCTAGTCTCAGAACCCTCCTCCCGCCAGCGTGATGGTCCCGGCACTCGTACGGTGAATGCACGGAATATTAAGGAGTTTCTTCTCTTCTCTCGTCAGCGTCAGTCAATTAATGACAAAAGAATCTTTGTGTACTATATACTCTAGTTCAATCGTATCATTTTATAACGTTTTGAGCGCTGTACAAACAATACATTGTATTTTTTTATTCATTAAATCGTTATTACGAAATAAAAGATATAGAAACGTAAAAGTCAGTATAATAATCAATAGATTATATATATTATAATATAACCAATGAATTTCTATGTACCCAATTTTGCATTTCATTTTTTGTTCATCTATTTAAAAACCTTTTTTTCTTATGTTCAGGTGTAGACCATTATTTCAATGCCTGTGTGCCTGTTAACCTTAGAGTCACCTATATTTATAAGACTATACAATATTTTTTATTACTATTATAAACATTATTAGACTAAAGAAAAAAAGAACATTTTCAGCCGGACAAGATGTTGTTAATATTTCTATCGTTGTTTCTAATCGTTGTATACTGGAAGTGGTATACTAGAAGACTTCCCGGTGAGCCCCCAGCATACCCGGGGAATTGGCCGTTAATTGGAAATGCTCATATGTTATTTGGTGATACTATAAGTAAGTACAATTAGTTATTGAGTAGAAAAGTCAAAATAAGTTAAAAAAGTCATTCAATTTCTTTTTTAGAAGTAATAAAATTTATGAAACATTTTATTTTTAGCTCTAAACTAAGTTTTATGTACTTTATTATAACATCTATTTCTCGCTGACTACCCCGCTAGGGATAAAGTGTGAAGTTAGGTAGGTGAAGTTAGGTAGGTAGGTAGGTATGTTTTATTATGTTAAATTTGGAAAGTTGATATTACAATTATTAAGTTATAATTTTCTTATTCAATTCTAATTTAATTAAAAAAACTGCTTTTCTTTCTAGATTTTTATAATCAAATTTTAAAACTGACCGAAACTTGTACAAAAACGGAACGGAATGCCACACGAATATATATGGGTCCTTATAAGATTTACGGTAAGCTGTTACGTGACCTACCTTTTTCTTTGCACACTGCTGTACACATATTACAATATTATTTGATTTTTGTTTATGTTTTTTTAAGTAGTTGTTGTTTTTGTTGTTCTTTTTATGATTTGTGTTTTCTTTTATTGCCCTGTTATTATTAATAATGTTTACAGTGTGTTTTGGAATAAAGTTTTTACTTACTTACTTATTACGTATTGTACGAATTATGCCATGACATCATTGTCATGTATTTTTTTTAAAGTCAAGATAACATAGCATTAGTTCAGTTCAGTTCTTAAATGGCGCTTCGAACGTGCCAGTTAAGCACAAATCACTTCGCCAATGTCATGTTCTATGGAGAATACACAAAGGAGGATTGATCGGTAAAAAAAAGATTAATTTACACTGTCAGCAATTGCACCTTCACCTATAACACAATATAAAAAATTAGTAATAACGAATAATATTTCACGGTAACATAACATTAATAACTCTGTAAAACGACACTGCCTTTTGATTGTTCTGCGTATGACATAAAAATAAGGCTTTTTTGAATGTGAAATATAATTAGTAATTCTTGTACATGCTTTGGGAAGAATATTTTTTAAAGCTAGCAATATGTTCATTGCGGATTATCAATCATTCTTGTTCGAGAGAGGGGTTTGCTACGCCTCTCTCGTAGAGGAATCTGTGAAAAAGATAAGTAACTCTATCCTTTACTTTCTATCTAATTAAGATATATTGAGTAAATAAAGATTTGATAATTCTACAACTAATAAGATATTAGTAGTTGTTGAAAAATACTTGTCGATGGTTGTAGCTCCTTTTTTTGTGTGAGGCAACCCTTTTACGGGTACCTGCAAAATTGGTTTGGGAGATTGGGTGTTATCGTTACTGCGGAAAAACAATTATTTAAAATATTTGTGATCATTTTCTAGCAGATGTGATATTACTACAAAAAAGTTTCAAACTTATGTACATATGTACAATAATTATTTTTTGCACCTGAACCAGCCTCATTCTGTAATTCTGCGATACGTCTAAATATGTACTGTTTTAAACACGCTTAATTTGATGTTTATCTTTAGATATGAGAAAATCTTGCAAAACTGCGTCCCGATAAGAGCTCGATGTGTATGTCTCATGTCCTTGCCACGATAATTATATTTTTCTTATTTAATCATATATATTAAAAAAAGGCAATGTCTCAAATTTGGATGGAAGGACGGCAATGTGATGCTTTGATGTTTTCTCTGTCAATCTTGCTATACGGAAAAAAGCGTGTAGCTAAAACGTTGTTTCTCTGTAAATTAGCAATACAAATAAATAGAGTACACAATAATTTCCTGGGGTCACCATGCTTTTACCGACGTGTGCCTATAACGTTGCAGCAGAGGAACTCAGTAGTGTCTGGGACATGTGACCCTTTCTACCAAATAGAATATATAAATTCGTGTAATAATTATATATTTTTTCTCAGTAATATCCGACCCAGATGACATTAGTAATCTGTCAAATTTTTGTTATGAAAAAGATACTTATACTAGAGAATTCACCAAAGAATTACTAGGAAATGGATTGCTACTTGGAAAAGGTAGGATTTTTTTCTTTTAACAGTTGTCAAAAATCGGTTTCTTGAACAATAAATTAAAATGCGTTTTTTTCTGAAAAACTGCATATAACTATTTGATTTATAAATTAGTATATTTAATATGAAAATTACCATTCAAATATATTATATTTATTATATTTTTTTAAATTTCAGTTCCATTATGGAAGAGACATCGAAAGTTGATTAATCCTGCCTTCAATCAACAAATCCTTGATAGTTTTATAGGCATTTTTAATGATCAAGGAAAACGGATGGTAAAAAAAATTCAAGTGGAAGTGGATAAGGAGCCTTTTGACCATTCACATTATGTACAACAAATATTCATGGAGACTATTTGCTGTAAGCTTTGATTTCTATTTATTTCAATAACCTAGAGTTTAAACACTCCTTTAAAAAATAGTAAAATAAAAATCTTCCGGTAACAGGATTTAAACTTACCTCTTGAAACCTATCCAAACATTTTATTTTTTAAGTCTGGAGGAACATTTACATACATACGAATAAGACTTCTGGGGTTCACGGAAAATTGGGCCAGTTCCTGTGGGTTCGGCTAGTGGTGATAGGGGAGGAGCACCGTGAGGTTTTAATGGATATACGGATAGCCTATATCCGCTGGTCCGAAGTATCATATAACCGGGGGGTATCCGTAGCAGATTTCCGCACGTTAAAAAAGAGGTGTACACCCACACTAATTCAAATATAGAATCCGGGATACCGAGATAGTAGTAGTAATAGTAGTTAGTGGTTTTGATGCAGTAAAAAAAATAGTATTTTTATTTTTATTTGCGCTGTAAGTTCTCACTTGTACCATACTTCATGATACTAAATCAAAGGGAAGTAACCAGGCTGGTTAACTACGAGCGTGATAATATTCCTAATAAACGGAATCTTTTGCCACTCACACTTTTCTACTTAGAATTGTATTACTAACACGGAGAAATGAAGATAAGTTAAACATAATCATCCACACGACTAACAATCGAATCCACAATCATTGCGTTTACAGTCAAACACTGCCAGGACGGCATCAACCAGTTTTAAGTAAACTTTTTATTTTGTTTTAGTAACTGCAATCGACAATGCTATCACCGAAGAAGAAGCTAACAAATATGTTGAATCTTTAGAAGGTTATTTATATTTAAATATTCAAAGGTTTCAAAAACTATGGCTGCATTTTAATTTAATTTACCGTTATAGCAGTCTCAAGAAACGATTGGATGCGTACAGCAAATCTCTGATCGACTTGGCAGATTCGGTAAAATACTTGTTTGTTTCAATACATGATATAATTAAGTGTTAAAGTAAGTCGTACTACAAGCTTATAATTAATGCTTATATAGTAAGAGCTTGAGATAGCATTTCGTAGGCATAACATTTTTTGAAGGGTCGGCAACGCGTAAGTGATGCCCCTGGTGTTGCAAGCGTACATAGGCCACGGTAACCACTTACCATCAGGTGGGCCGTGTGCCTTGTTGCCACCGTCGTGGTATAAAAAAAAATAAAATAAAATAAGCAGCATATTCAGATAAACTCCGTTCGCCGAATTCGAGACATTACCTGTTAAGGCGGAACTCAACAGCACTCTTTGTATTACCACAGAGGAGATATTAATATAAATATAATCATTCCCCTTGTTCCCAGTGGTCCGCATCTTTCAGTCAGACGCTGACCCACTGCGCCACGATGACCTAAATAGTAAAAGTAAATAAAATATATTATTACGTAGAATATTTTTTTTATTTTTTTTTTTTTTATGGATAACGGATGGCAAACGAGCAGAAGGACCACCTGATGGTAAGTGGTTACCTTCGCCCATGAACATCTACACCACCAGAGATGTTGTAGATGCGTTGCCAACCTAGAGGATAGAGACGGAAGGGGAGGATAATGTAGTAGTCCGCTATCGGAACCACCACATTTTTGGGAAAGAATGGGTGGGAAAGGGGAAAACCTGGCTTACATGCCATCGAACCGGAACACATCACAAGATATTTGGCGGTTCGTCTTTGACATGATAGTGGTCGCGAGCCAGGCGGAGGACGAATCTCCTACCACCAAACATTTTTTTATTTCTTATCGTTTAATTAATGTTGATCACATACATTCTTTTTATTATATTAATTCTTATAATCTTATTTATTATTTCAGGTACTTAAAAAGAAACGAGCTCTACGCGCTGAAAATGCACACGACAGATTTAGTGAAAAATATAAGAGTAAGTATGCATGAGTAACGCCTGTCGTGGCGCAGAGGCACAAGCGTGTGACTGTAAACGCAGCAGGTTGTGGGTTCGATTCCAACTCCAGGAAATATAAAATTTAGTATTTTCATTTCTTGGGTTTGGTAACAACACGCAATGCCTCAATTCGGCGGAAAGTGGGGAACGGAAATGTTGAAAGAGAATGGAGTGTCTTAACACTAGGTTCTCAGAATCCCTCTGCCTATCCCCTGCTATATGCGGGATACAGCGTAAAGTTAAAAAAAAATATGCATGGTATAATGGAATTCTAAACATATGTAAATTGATCTATCATAAGTAACTTATGGAAACGGCGTGAAGTTAGTAGCGCCAGGATGCTGAACACCGTGCAATATTAGTCAACTTAAAGCTCGAGTATCTTTTACTTTCTTATAGCCCGAGTTACACAAACCTTGTTAATATTACTAGATTCTTGGATGAAAGTCACGATTGCTAACTTGAATAAAAAAACTGAAACACCGTAACAACATAATCATTATTAAGACAAGATTACATAAATTATGAGTTTTATTATAAAAAATCTTAATAGGCTCCGATTTCTCCACACACATGCTATGTTATGCATTTAGACAACACAAACAGTGAAAACACAATAACTATTTTTCAAGTGATATTTAAACCCATGGTTATGGTAAAGTACAATTAAATCCTTAATTTAAATCGTTAATGTACCTACTTTGTATTTTTATTGAAATATCTATTAAAAATATCTTACATTTCAAACAGGTTCCAATATAAAAGTGTTCATAGACATCCTAATGGACGCCGACAATGGTTCTCTCACTGATAAGGAGATACGGGACGAATTAAATACTTTTATAATGGCGGGACATGACACGTCAGCTAGTGTTACAGTGTTTGTGATGTTATTAATAGGTTCATATCCAGAAGTGCAACAACGTATTTATGAAGAGTAAGTATAAGTAAGGCAAAACGCAAATTTGAGTTTCGCTACTAAACACGCATTGTCCCAAATTCGAGCGGAAGGCAGAGAACGGACTGTCTTGACCCTAGGCTCTCTCTATTTGGCAACAGCATACTATGCGGAATAAGCGTGAAGCTGAAAAGTATAAGAATTTAAAAAGTAGTGATAACAATTAAACTGATAGTAACTATGAATTAGTTAGTTGCATAGAAGGGTTAAAATTCTCCTGATTGTTGCTTTTGGCCCTAATACAACCAGAGGTGGTCTGATTGGAGAAGCTCCCATGCGCTCCGAACAGGTGCTCGAGGGTGAATCACCACCTTTGACTCCATGACAAGCTCTTCTCTCTGAGTTCACAGAAGAATGGCTAGTTCTTGTGGCTAGACGAGGAGGTAGTCGAGGAGAAATGAATGAGAAATTTTATTTATTTTAGAATTATTTGTTAAATATGTGAAGGGATACCTGTATTTTAGGAAAGCCTTCTGTGGGTGTAAATTGACCCGTTCTTCTTATTTCGTCCATCTTGGGAATATTGTGTGTCATCGTCGTTTAATATACTGCAGAAATACTTTGAATAAAAATATGAATGAAGTCAAACTCATCACCATTGCATAATAAATACAATTTTATAAACTTAAAATTTTCACTTAAAAATATCTGAATCATTTTAATTACAGAATAACAGAAGTATTGCAAGATAGAGATGTGGAAAAACAAGATTTGTCAAAACTAGTATACTTAGAGGCGGTGATCAAAGAATCTTTGCGATATTACGCAATGGCTCCTTTCATTACCAGATACATAGATAAGGAGGTTCAATTGAGTAAGAATATGTTTACAAAATATGGATTAAAAAAGAAACAAAAGCAAATACTTGAAATATTTTTGTATTTATAGCTAATATAATTGTGTAACTGATTAATCGATTACGCCAATGAAACTTCAACTAAAAACTGTCTGTGGTAGATCTTAAAAATATATTTTTTAGTTTTATTAACTTCAAAAAAGTCATGTAAATACCTACATTAAAATAAATTGGCCACAGGTTTTGTCATTGTTGGACAATGAACACAGATTCCATACTAGTTTATTCATTGTCCTTTACCACAATTTAAAGTAAACAAAAACTATAACAGACTACTCTGTCTCCATTTATTTCCATAAAGATGAATATTATTATTCCCATAATTCTATTTAATAAATTATTTCGTGCGAATAATATGGATACGTAGCGTTTCCGTACAAAAGCAGAATTCGTTTCAGCAGGGGTTTTGATTTTAATAATAATTAAAATTTTAACTTAAAAGAAAGCTCATTTCAAATAAAATGAAAGAAAAAGTAAGATTGTTATAAATAACTTAAAAACTATTCGTCAGGTCCTAACTAATTTATATTATTTAAATGGGACATCAGAAGTACAAGCTATGATATAAAAAAAGAATCTCTAAAATTAATTCATCCAGTAAAAAGTTATTATCATTACTTGCATCTATTCCAGAAAACTACACTTTAAAACCGGGACATAATTGCATATTATTGCTACAAGGGGTACATCGCAACCCGCAGTGGGGACCAGATGTAAATGAATTCAAACCTGAGAGATGGCTAGATCCCGCAAGAATGCCTAAAAATCCTAATTTACTTGTTGGATTTAGTATTGGAAAACGCAACTGTATAGGTATGATGTTCTTTTTTTAGTAATTTGTGTGTTATATCATATGTGAAGGAAAAACTTTGTGCGGATAGAGGAGTATAAAATTTGAGATAGTAAGTCTATGACTATACGAGAAACAAATATAGAAAACGAATATATTTGTAAGATGGGGGAAAGCCACCGAAGTCTTCCTATATCTATAGATAGGCGATAGGAACAGTTAAATGCATGTTGGAAGGGTGTAGGGTAGCGGACAACACTCGCGTTGCCATGATATAATGGAAATCATACGCGAAGTCTTTCAGTAACAAAACCACAGAGAAACCCACAAATGTTTCATAGAGTTTATGAAAGACTAAAAAAATCTACAAAGAAGCCTTACTCAATATTATAAACAGCTTCTGATTGAACTCTCATGATGGACAAAATTATATCTCGTTATCTAATAACGAGATACCTGCATCCTCCGGAATTTGAGAAATATGTCCGTTCTGGAGACCGGACATATTTCTGTTTTAGAGAAACCTAACATGTATTACTAGTAGAACTTACAGTTCCGTGGGAAACAAATATTCCTAAAGATCACCATTTCAAGGTGAATAGATATCATTTCTGACGCTTAATATTAATTCATCAACGGGTACTTCCCTTTTTGACGAATTCTTTATTGCTATTCTAGCTACTCCAAAACTGCTTTCGTCATTTGTAACACTATTTCATTTCTTTTGATTGTTTAAGTTTAATTTCTTGAATTTTTTTATTCCATCATTCTGTAGGCTTAAAAACTGTTTTTCGTGTTGTTTCAACTGACATGTGTCAGTTTTTTTAGCGGTATTGCTTTTACGGATTTTATTACTCTTGACCAAAGCTCCTTCGTGTTTCCTCCCTCTTCTACTGTTTAACATTGTGTATGACTTCATCATTTAAACTTTTAAGGAGTACGATTTCTTTTCTATCGTTCATTTTCTTGACATTGACATATATTCTTAATTTCTATATCTTTATTCTTTTCATCTCTATATCTCGAATTTTTGCTATTTTGTGGGGTAATTGGACGCCCTCTTTCAATAAATTTATTAATATCTTGTATAAAACATTTACGAATATTTGTGATATTAGAAAATACAAAAGCTGCTCTTTTATTTTATTCTGCCTTTTCTTAATCATATCAATACTTTCTAAAATTTAATCTTCTATTTTGTCGCTATTTTTTGCTCCTTTAGTGTCATTTCATTAGTATGAATCATCTCCATCTCCTCCCTTCTCATTTATTATTGCTCTTTGTTTCTTTTTCTATATACTGAGTATAAAAAACCTGTTTGTTTTTCTACTATTGAATATTTTCATATTTAAATCAAGCGAAAACTTTAATAGTGATTAAAAATCTATACATCTATACTTCATGAAATAAAAAAAAAGTATCACTGAAACAATACCCAAATAACTATTCGGCCTCTGTAAAGAAATTGTGTTAAAACCGATATAATACCAGTATGTAAACTTACATGTTATATCTAGGCTACAATTAACCGAAAACTTAAAACCAGGTGATTTTACTTTCTTTTCTGAAAAAGAGCCATAGATTTACTCCATTCATATTCTTACATTTAATTGATATGAAAATATATGATTGGATAATAATGCATTATATCTAATCTATATCTAATATCACATTTTAACTGACCAGGGCAGAATGAAATTAAAACAGTTAAACTGTACAAAAATCATGATAATGTCATATTGTAAAATACTTAATTCTTATCATAAATAGAAAAAAATACAATTTGAAGCATTACTTATATCCTCTTTTGTATTTTTTTCAGGAAAAACTTACGCTATGATGTCGATGAAAATCCTCCTTTGCCACCTACTCCGCCGCTACAAGCTGCACTCAGATGATACAAAATTAGTGTTGAAATTGGATGTACTTCTGAAACCTGTTTGTGGGCATTTAATCACTATAGAAGACAGATTAAAAGATAAATAAATATATAATTTATATTTTTATAATTACACTTATAATATTATGTACGTATAAAATATATTTATGGAAGAGAAAACTTTAAAAAATAGGAATAGGAATTATTTGAAACTTTAAACATGCATGCTGGTTAGTTTGGACAGCTGAAATATGAAAATGTATGTAACATGAAAAAACATTTAGCGACCAGCGATAGCGATTATGTTTTTTTTTTTTTTTATGGATACCGGATGGCAAACGAGCAGAAGGACCGCCTGATGGTAAGTGGTTACCTTCGCCCATGAACATCTACAACACAAGAGATGTACTAGATGCGTTGCCAACCTAGAGGATACAGATGGAAAGGGAGGATAATGTAGTAGTCCGCTATCGGAACCACCACATTTTGGGGAAAGGATGGGTGGGAAAGGGGAAAACCTGGCTTACATGCCATCGAACCGGAACACATCATAAGATATTTGGCGGTTCGTCTTTGACATGATAGTGGTCGCGAGCCAGACGGAGGACGAACCTCCTACCACCAAACAAAACTTATTTATAATAAGTTATTTATAATAAACTTACGTAGCACTTTTTTATACAATGTGATTATTTTAATACCAGTATTTAAATAGTAATTTCTTTAAAATATCTCATTCAATGACTAAGAATAAAATTTTTGGCCATTCCATTGTTAAGTACGTAAGTTATGAAAAGTAAATATAATATAAAGACACTTAATAAGAAATTAGGTTACAACAACAATTTATTTTATTTTTTTAGCTTCACACTGTATCCCGCACATAGCACGTAGACAGAGAGAAATAGAGAACCTAGCATTAAGACACTCCGTTCTCTTGAGGCATTGCGTGCTGAGTGGCGCAACCCAATATACCAGAGCAAGGAAATGAACATACTAAATATTATTTATCATATTAAATTTCCTGGAGTGGGAATCGAACCCACAACCTGTCGCGTTTACAGTTGCACGCTTGTGCTTCTGCGCTACAACAGCCCCCTTACAGTTTATTAATATAATAAAATAATATCTAGGTAATATTTTGCATTTTCAGCATCGACTATACATATTTTCACACACATTTATTCTGAGAAACATGAAGGAAACAAGTAAAATATCCTCCTTTCTTTCTAAAGTTATGGAGTAGATAATGAATTCCTAACTGCTTAGTTACCTTAAAAAGCATCAGCTTGTTAGCGATCGCCATGTAACTTTCACCATGGCGAACTGGTGATCTTCTTGTACCTACTTCAATGCTGGGCAAAATAGATAGTATAGTTTTTGGCCCAGTGCACTTCTTTCAAAGTTACCTATCCTATCCTATGTACTTTCGAAGCTTTAGTCCTGAACACTGGCTCTTATTATACAATGCACAAATTCGCCCACACTTAGAATACTACTCCCATCTTCGTCACGTATTAAAAAAAAATCAATTACTTAAAATAAGTAATTGATTGATTTACCGGTCATTTATAAAATAAAAAAAAACCATAAAAATATGATGTAATTATAATACGTATTATAATTCATAATGTAAATTTTATTATTGGTTAAATTTTTAATAAATTCACTAAATTCATTCCATAGTTTTTATTGAATAAATATTTTTTAATATTTTCCTGATAAAATAAAAAAGTAATTTTCTCAGTGTATGTTTCAGCTACGTATTTGCTTTTTTATTTAATTATATATATATATTTTAAATTTCATATAATATATCGTTTTTGTGAGTAATAATACAATGTACTTGAACATTTTACAAAATAACATAAGAACAGTTGAAAAGGATTAGATAAAATTCGACAATATTACATTATTATACTCCATAGAGTATCATCAATCCTTTTGTTTGGGACGCTGAGAAATGCTGTTTACGCAGACCGCCCGCGCGCAAGGTCTACGAAAAGGCCTTGCGGGAACGAACGGTATTGTGGGGCTAGTCGGCTAGCCCGATGCCTATATATATATATATATATATATATATATATATTTGAACATATTTTTTTTAAGTCTGCTTATATAAGGTCATGGTCAGGTCTAAATGAGATAATATACAAAATATGAATATATTATTATTAATATATTAGTATAGAGTATTTTATTTACCTTTTAAATCTTTTAACACTAAAACTGCTTAGTGGTAAAGACGTATTTTATGGATACGCATATCTAATTACAATTTTGGATTATTTTTAATAATATCGTAATAATAATTAAAGCTAGAAATAACTTGAAAAAAAAAATATTGCGTACTTTTATGAGAATATTATAACGATAAATAATATATATATATATATATATATATATATATATATATATATATATATAAAGCGTGAAGTTAAGTACGTAAGTAAAATGAATGCATCTAGAATTAGTTTTTGCTCCAGTGTCTGGCGAGTATAGACGATTTTATTCTTGGAAACTAAGTATAATTTTTTGCTCTAAATACTTGTCTGTGTTATATTTATAATTATTGAAGTCATTCATCACACAAATTAAATAATTGTCAAACTAAGTGTTATGTTATATTTTGTATTTACAATTTTTAAACTAATTAATATCTAACTGAATAACATTAATTATTGTTGCGGAGTGTCTTAACACTAGGTACCCTCTGCCTACCCTGCTATATGCGCGATACAGCGTGAAGCTATGTATGTATGTATGTAACAATATAGTTTTTAATCTTCTTAAGTGATGTGTGATAAATGTTGTTTTGGCTCCAAGTGTCAATGTCAACCGGTTTGTATGCATACTGAGACATGGCCTCATTGACATCTTGAGTATCGCTTATCTTTTTATTTTGATCTAAATGTACTGAAAACAATTTATACTATTTTTAATACAAAAGCTTTTTCTGATATGAGATTTTAACTCTCAACCAATGTGTACAATAGTAAGTTAGTTTTCAACGGCTCACAAATAATATTTGATATTTAATTTACACAGTTATAAGATATACAGTCTAATAAAACAGTCATTGCCAATGAATATGCAAAGCTATCTAAATGAATAATACTCGTATAATATAGAAATATGAGCAAATATTTGGCAGTAGCTAGCTGTGGTTGCTTCTGGTTGGTTTGGATTGTTGTGTTTGGGTAAGTTTTAAAACTATTATTTATAAGAACAAAAGCTTTGATCAATGTTAAAATTAGTATCATTTTTTAAATGTAGTCATATTTTTTTAAACATGTGAAATTATTTGCAAGCTTTAGGAACGAGTTGATTGTGTTGTATAGCTTTTGACTGAAACAAAAATATTTGGTTAGTGACAGTATTTAGAAAGTGAATTTGCAAGTACATACAAAGTATGGTATATTCGGTAACATAGAAAGAGAAGTAAGTGGAAAATCATTATTTCTTCACTATTATTTTTTGTATATATGCCAGTAGTACCTATCGTACGATGTAACCAACCAGTCGTCTAAATTGTAGAATTAGTATTTAAATCATACCAGTGTTATTTATATCGTAAAAATGAATAATAAAATCGGTTGAATTTTAATGTTTGCTGTTTGTTACTGACAATGAATTCAATAAGCCAAAATTGCTAGAATTTGTCCGTATATGGCAGGAGAGAGGTACAAAACGTCTCAGATAGGTGGTCATTATGAAGTTTCTTTTGGATGTAGGACTAGCAAATCAGCAATAAAAAAATAAAAAAGATTATTGTTTTTTCACCGTTACAAGTCCCGTGTAGTGTAGTAGTGTAGGCTGGACACGAAGGGTATTCCAGGCATTGGGTAATAATTATGTATCTATAATGTACATATGAAGGAAGTAGCTGTAGTTATTACTTGTCGTCGTACGGCATGTATATATGGAGTAAAGGAAATGAAAATATGAATGTAAGGACAATGTAATAATTTATATTTTCATAATGTTAATAAGAATTAAAACTCGCTTCAGAATTATCTAGACTGATAATCTATATTCAAACATTCATGAAGGACGAATGAAAAAGAAGACATTGGGATAAAAAGACTACATTATGGTTATATTTAAATGAGAAAAGAATCAAAACGGATAAAAACTTTACAGTGTTTAGACAAATATATAATATTCTTTATTGCACTTTAAAAAAAAAAACTAGAAACACGTTAATAGTACAGAGTAGTAATTAGCAACGGTGGACTTATCTCTATAAGAGATATCTTCCAGCCAACCGGTAGATAGGGATGAAAGAAAAAAAATATATAACGGGATGACAGTCCGTACAATAAACAATTAAGATAAACATATAATCTAAAAAGTAAATATAAAATAAAATATATACAAACAAATAAATATATACATATATACATACATATCAATTTCAAAACATATATAATATAACCTTATAATAAATATAACTATATAATAAAACCATACATATATATACATACAAATAAATATAATATGAGCGTAATAACGTTACTTCAATGATAAGCACTGTCTAATTCTTTAGTTAAATATTTTTTCAATGAGGACTTGAAGGATGTAATTGATATATACCATTCTCTAAATAAAAAAAACGTAAGCTTAAATTGAAATATATAGGATACTACTTTTATACAATTAAAACACGTTTTATAAGAATAAAATATGTATTACTTGTAGAATTCACAGTTCTGTGAGAATTAAAAAAATCGTTTATTATATTTATCTTAGTTTCTTCATCAGTGTTTAATTAGAAAAAGTTTTGTAACCATGGGTAGAGTAATTTTTTATATTTTTTTTCTAATTTCTACTATACATGTACATGTATATTGAATAATTATTGTAATTTATGTATATTTATTATCAAAACACAGCGCAAAGGAAATTTAATAACGACTTCCTCCTTTGCGCTGGTTGTTGACTTTGAATAATGCAACATTTCCTCGATTTTATACAGCACAGCAATTTTTAATTTGTTTGTAACGTAGTGTATTTATACCACTTTTAAACATTTTACTCTATACGTATTACTATAATAAAGTGTATTAGATTTAAATAAGACATTATTTTCAGTATGATAAGATGTTGTTAATATTCTTATCATTGTTACTAATCGTTGTATACTGGAAATGGTATACTAGGAGACTTCCCGGTGAGCCCCCCGCGTACCCGGGAAATTGGCCTTTAATTGGAAATGCTCATATGTTCGTTGGTGATACCATAAGTAAGTACAATTAGTTATTGAGTAAAAAAATCTAAATAAGTCGAAAAATTCAATTTATTGTTTTTTTTTGTAAGTAATAAAATATTTTGTTTTAGCTTATAAACTTTTATATATGTATTATTATGATAATTTTGGAAAGTTGGCATTAAATATCTTTAAATTAAAATATTTATATTCAATTATAAATTTATTTACAAAATTGCCTTTTTTTTTAGATTTTTATAATCAATCTCTGAAACTGATCCAAGCCTGTATGAAAATAGGGCACGCCACACGCGTGTATATGGGACCTTATAAGATTTATAGTAAGTTGTCACGTATTATACGAATAACGCTATGACGATCATGAATGTCAAATAAATAAAAAAAAAAGTGAAGATTGTATAGTGCACAACATTAACGATTGTGTAAAAACACACTGTTTTTTGATTGTTCTGCGTATGAGACATACTAAAGTATACAATAGTTATAATTATTAATTGCGATACGATTTTTAATTGTATGTATGTCTTCTTCTTATTTGTGTCACTCTTAGCAGAGTGGTAGTGGTCAGCATGTCGTATTAGAGAGGCAGGTATAGCTCTTCGTACGATGTTGCGCCATCTCTCCCTGCTGAACGTCATTCTGGTGCACTCGTTTATTGGTCTGCCCAGTAGCGACTTATGTTTGTCAGTCCACCGCATTGAGAACCTTCCACCTTCCTTGGATAACAAGATGTTCAATTGAATCTCGATTTTGTCTCGAGATGTGACCAAACAACTTTAGTATGTGAATCTGTACTATGCTTGACAACCGCTGATGCCGTTTGATGCTCATTTAATATTGAAACATTAATACGAAATTCCGTTCATGACACTCGAAGTATCGCCAGCACCACATTTCCAGAGCATTCAAGAGCATTTCTTTATTTTTTTCGATATCTCACAATTTCCAATGTATGTAGGCCTAATATAATAACTAAGTTTACTACTCAGGTCCGCTATCTACCTAAAAACTTATTATTATTTCATGAATTAATTATATTTTTTCCTCAGTTTTATCAGACCCAGATGACATTTGCAAATTGTCAAACATTTGTTTTGAAAAAGATACTTATAGCCATGAGTTCTCAAAAGAATTACTGGGAAATGGATTACTTTTTGGAAAAGGTTGGCATTTTTTCTTTTAAAAGATTCCAAAACACGTTTTACTGGTTAAATAAGTAAAAATATAATTATAAAGTTATGTAAAATACTTGAGTTAAATAAAATCTATATTTTATCACAATAACTGACTAATATTTATGTAACTAGGATACTGATTATGCTAAAACTTATAACTTCATTTGTTACCATAAATTCAATTTATTTTAACGTAACTAATCATACCATAGAAACATAATGAAACAGGAAATGCGACAATTGGTACGTATGTAATTATTATCAATACCAATATGACTCATTATAATATTTCAGTTCCAGTATGGAAGAGGCATCGAAAGTTAATTAATCCTGCCTTCAATCAACAAATACTTGATAGCTTTATGGACATTTTTAATAACCAAGGGAAGAGAATGGTAGAAAAGATTAATATTGAGGTGGACAAAGAGCCATTTGACCATTCAAATTATGTGCGACAAATTTTCATGGAGACTATTTGCTGTAAGCTTATTTATTTTTGAGACCTAATGTTAAAAGGTTGTGTTAAAAAATAATTAAATAACCCTATAAAAATGTGTAGGTAACAGGATTTGAACTCACACCTCGTGGAATCTATGAAATGCTTTATTTTTTTTTATGTTTGTAGGGAAATTTATATATGAATAACACATTAAAAGAAAATAATTTAAAACACTCCATTATCTATTTTTCGCCCTTTATTCAAAATCAATCAAGACTGAAAATATTTTCAAATATAAACAACCAAATAAAAATGTAATTTCTGTATATGCAAAAATAGTATAGAATTTGTAAAACTATTTAAGGCGCAGGTTACTGCGTATATTTAAGTAGCTGATCATGGTAATCGAATCTCGAAGATTTTCTGTTTAGTATTTCGACGGTAACTACAAATTTATTTTAATTTCATACAATTTAATTGAAGGTCAACGTTAAGTAAGTTGTCATGTTCCTAATATTACAAATTGATGCTCTGATCGTTTTCTATGTTTTAAAATTTGTGATTTTAAATAAATATAAAAATAGGTAAATGAACTAAAAATATATGTTAATTGTTTATTCATATAGTTAGCTATAGCTCTTAGCTCTTAGGAGCTTTCGGATTATTTCCTTTATTTGCAGTAATTTCTCAATTTTTCCCAAATCTAATGATGTTATATCAAAGTGTACTTCAAATTCACGATCACAATCAAGCTTGGCTAAGGTTTGATTAAGTTATGAGCATCAAAATACTCTCATACCCGGCCGTATTTTTTGATTACGGTGACTTTACTAACGCCAATTAACCCGACACTGCGCCTCGTATTAATGAAACGGGGAAATGAAAATAATTTAAAAATTACAATCACCCGCCAGACTGGAAATCTAATTTACAATTATCGCGCTTATAGTAAGACACTGCCACGATGGCGTCAACCTGTTTTAACTATTTTTGTTTTAGTAACTGCAATCAATAATGCCATCACCGAAGAAGAAGCGAACAAATATATAGAATCCTTTGAAGCTTATTTAAATTTAAATATTCAAAGGTTTCAAAAACTATGGCTGCATTCTGATTTTATTTACCGTTATAGCAGTCTCAAGAAGAGATTGGATGCGCACACTAAATCTCTGATTGATTTAGCAGATTCGGTAAAATATTTTTATTTTCTGACATGACATAATTAGGTTATAAAAGTAATGACATAATTAGATGATAAAAGTAAGCTACTTTGTCACAGTAAACCCCGCTTTTAATCAATACATATATTGATTGTACCGAAGTAAATAGCTCCCAGTAGCAGCTTCACGCTTTATTCCGCATAGTAGGGTAGTGAGAAAGAATCTAGTGCAAAGATACTCCGGTCTCGGTTTACCGTTTGAATTGTGTCGGATCTCAACACCGCGCTTTGTCTTCCTAGATAGAAGAAATATAAATAATTCAATCATCCCCCTTCTCCCCCTCTACCCCAATGGTCCCCGTCTTTCAATCAGACGAAGACCCACTGCGCCGCGATGGCGACAATAGTAAACACAAATAAAATATATTATTACGTGGAATATTTTTTTATTTATTTCTTATTGCAATATTAATGTTGATCACGCACTTTTAATTTTTTAAATATATTAATTATTATATTCCCATTTCAGGTGCTTCAGAAGAAAAGAGCTTCACGCTCTAAAAAAGCAAATGAGACAATTACCGAAAAATATACGAGTAAGTGTGCATGGTATAATGGATATTCATGGTATAATACAAATGAATTTATCATAAGTTAATTATGGACACGGTGTGAAGTTAGCGCCAGGATGCTGAACACCGTGCAATATTAGTCAACTTAAGGCTCGAGTAAACGATACTATTTTATAGCTCGAGTTTTGTAAATCGATATATCCATTACTAAAACGTTACCCTCTAGGTATGATTACTATCTTTAACAATAAAATATTTATAAAACCTACTTCAAATAAAGTACACAAAAGATATTACGAATAACTCTAAAAATATATGTCAGATCTTAACTAAATTTGAATGGGAGTACATTAGGGTAACACTAGCTATCATATAAAAAAGAATCATTAAAGCTGATTCACTTAGTAATGTCCGTCTGACTGTATGACTGGCTCGCGACGACTATCACGTCAAAGACGATTCGCAAAATATCTTATGATTTGTTCCGGTTCGATGGTATGTAAGCCAGGTTTTCCCCTTTACCACCCACCCTTTACCCAAAATGTTATGGTTCCGATAGCGGACTACTACATTACTACTAAAGATTTATAGATGTTAACGTCGTCGCCAAGGAAAGTAATGATATATTTTTGTTTTTTATTTCTCATCATTGATGATGTGTAAGTAGCCAGATAGGCATCGCTCCCCATTCATGATAAAAATATTCTCGATCACATAAATTTTATGGTCTGTTACAAAATATTCTATATTTATTATAAAATATTTTTAATAGGCTAAGGTTACCCTAAGAGGACTATATAAAAACAAAACGAATAGAACAGTAATTTCAAATCTAAAAAACTATTTTTTTCAAGTGGGGTTTGTGCCTATGGTTATGGTTTAAGAATGAATCAACTTTAAGTACCTACCTACATTGTGTATTTCCTAAGTATTTATTAAAAATATTTAACATTTCAAACAGATTCGCATATAAAAGTGTTCATAGACATCCTAATGGACGCCGACAATGGTTCTCTCACTGATAAGGAGATACGGGACGAATTAAATACTTTTATAATGGCGGGACATGACACGTCAGCTACTGTTACAGTTTTCGTGCTCATACTAATAGGTTCATATCCAGAAGTACAACAACGTATTTATGAAGAGTAAGTAAGTATAAGTTAGATAAAATGCAGTATTGAGTTCCACTCAACAAGCAATATCTCAAATTCGGGAAAGCGAAAAACGAAATGAGCGAGAACCTATAGTTATAGGCTCTCGATCCATGCATTGCTATGCAGGAGAAAGTGTGAAACTGAAAAATTCTAGTAGTTCTAAACTTAAAACGTTCATATAAAAATATCTGTATTATTTTAATTACAGAATAAAAGAAGTATTGCAAGACAAAGACGTGGAAAAAAAGGATTTGTCAAAACTGGTATATTTAGAGGCTGTGATCAAAGAAACTATGCGGTATTATGTAATGGCTCCTTTAATCGGTAGATATATTGATAAGGAGGTTCAATTAAGTAAGAACTTTTCTTTAAAGTTTTCTTTATAGTTTTTTAAGTGAATGGAAAGTATAAAATTTAAATTATGAAGTTTCGACGATGAATATAATTCTAATAATATTTTTAATTAAATTTTGCGCTCAAATTAAATTTAAAATGAAATTGCTTCGTTTCGGAAAGCCTTTTCTTAGAGAAAAATCAGTAGGTTTTGAAGAATAAAAATATCATTGATTATATGATTCATCATTTATTTTCATTCCAGAAAACTGTACTTTAAAACCTGGTTACAATTGCTTGTTGATGTTACACGGGGTACATCGCAATCAGCAGTGGGGACCAGATGTAAATGAATTCAAGCCTGAAAGGTGGCTGGATCCTACTAGAATTCCTAAAAATCCTAATTTATTTGTTGGGTTCAGTATCGGAAAACGTAATTGTATAGGTATGAGGTTTTGTTTTTATACATTTATGTATTACATGTGAGAAGGAAAAACTTTAGTTCAAGTTATATGAAAAAATAAATAAAGGAAACTAATGTTTTTATATTAAAGCATTACAACAACACGACGCTAGTATGTGTTTGAGATTCAATTATACAAAGTAACATACACTTTGCAAGGGGTTAATGGGGCTACTAGTGTCTATAAAATATATACACATATGTAATTCATACATATAATAGTAAATCAACAATAACTTTTTAACTTTTTCTCTATTATAACTATTCTGTTTAACATTGATGTAACTTTATACAATCTGCGAAATTGTACTTAACCTTTGATTATGGACACGCGGTCTGGGAGACCGCTTGCACTTTGAAATTATCGTGTTACCCATTTGCAAAAATGTATTAAACAAACAATATATATCGACTAAGAACATTTAGATTCTTTATTCGGATATACCTGGAAAATTATGGAATATTAACTATTACAGTTACTATAAGCTTAAAATTAGTTAAAAAATAAGCTTAAGAAATATTTTTTCGTTAAAATTTACGGTTGGTCAGACAGCACGTCCTTAGTAGTGTTGCAAAAATATCACGTCCATTAAAGGTAAGTGAACAAAGTAGAAAAATTTAAAGTAATTTTCTAAGATAAATTAGAAGTCATATTAATTGCATGTTATCTGCATCACCCTAACAATATATTTTTTTTATTTTGCCCAGGAAAAACTTATGCTATGATGTCTATGAAAGTTCTCCTTTGCCACCTCTTGCGCCGCTACAAATTGCATGCAGATCATACAAAACTAGTGTTGAAAATGGATGTACTTTTAAAACCTGTTAGAGGTCACTTAATTACTATAGAAGATAGATTAACTACATTTCTGGATAAAAATCATTTAATGAAGTGTGAAATCGATAAAATGAAGTAATTGAAATATTTGAAACTTTAACCCTTAATGGCCTGAAGTATCAAAATTGATACCTGGTTTTTTTTCTAAATAAATATGTAAAGTAAATGTTGTGTTTTTTAACCTATTTTTCCCTTCATCTAGATCAGTGATGGCAAACCCCCGACCCGCGGGTCAATAGTGACCCACCCGAGACTTTTGTCTGAACCGCACGATATTTCCAGAACAAAATTCCTTCGATAATTTGACCTCAATACACATTTTCTTTACAAAAAAATTACTGTTGTGACCAACATGTATTTTAAAAGTCTAATATTTTCGCAAAATTGACCCACCGACACTCAAGCCTCTGCCATCACTGATCTAGACCCTCAAGCAAACTCAGTAATATTAAAAAAAAAACATTTTCGTAAATTAGGCCATTAGGGGTTAAATATCCACGCAGTCTAGTAAGTCAATATGCAACAGTTAAAATATTATATGGTGTGTAATATAAACAAAAATAATGTTACCTCATTAAGCCCTCCATCTGATATATACTTACGTTATTTATTATACTTAGCAATTATTTGTAATTGCGTTTTTTTTTAATGATTATTTTAAAATATCTTATTCAGTGACTATTATAAAATTGTTACGAAGTCCACTGTTATATATGTAAGTTATAAAAAGTAAATATAATATAACAATAAAGATAACTAATAAGAAATTGAGTTACAACTATAGTTTTATAATGATGCTGAGCATTGTTAAATAACTGCTGCTGAACAGGCACGGTTTTATTAGCACTTAAGAATATCAAAAATATTTAATAAATAGCATTCTCTCTTGCCGAACGATTGGTCTTAGAAATATATTTGAATAAAAGAATTTTTTAAAAATCTCTCTAAAGAGATGCTAAAAACAAAAATAAGTTGTAACAAACGTATATGAATTTTGACGTGACTGGATAAGACCGTCTAGCTTAGCGGTCAGAACGCTTGGATGCGAGAGGCGCGGTTTCGAGTCACGCTATGTTCAATCTTATATATGCTTTCTTTAAAATGTTTTTTTATTCCAAAGTGATTGTGATTAACACATTAAAAATATTAAGTTAGTGTAAATATTGTAATAATAAAATAAAATAAATAAAAAAAACACAAACTGTTGTTTGAATAATGTTGCAAAATTGAACATTTAGCGCCGTGTCCGGGGGTATCCGACATCGTAGTGTCCGGGTAGTGACTCGACTGTTTTCAAACACTCAAACACTCAAAATGTACAAGAATTGTCAAGAATCTATTACAATATTTAACTATATTAAATTTACTAAAACTCTCAATTACATGCAAGTATGGACACATACTTATTGCACTTAATAACTGCCGATAAAATTTGATAGGATTGATGTTTTTTTTTGCGGAAACAAAACATTATCTTACCAATAATTTAATAAGCATTCGTATGGCCATCGAATTACAATTGTTTTTAGATTTGTTTTTGTTTAGTTTCTTAGAAATGGAAGTGTCCGAGGCTATCCGAAATTCCCCTATATCCATTGTACTATACTATCTAAGTAAGTATTTCAGTACTGTATTATCTAAGTAAGTATTATATTATAAATAGCTATTTAAGGGAATCATAAATTAACTTAACACATCCCATTATTTGTTGAAGTGGCAAGGTAAATGAACGTTCAAAAATATTAATATTTGGATATTTATATGTTGAAATATTCAGACTTAATAAATGTAAAACAGCTGACTCTAACCAGAAACATATATTTGAGGCAAGGCGAAAATTTATTTGCGAAAATCCAGCATGGCAATACTTAACGTGAAAATAAAAAATCAAAATTAATTCTGTACGAGTTCATGAAAAGTTTGAGGAAAATAATAATTGGGTATGTGAATATAGGATGCTCCCTAGACCCGCAGACGCCCATAGACCAAAGTGCCAAAAACTAACTCCTTCGCGTATAATTACTAGTACCTTGTAATGACGGCGCGAGCTTCGACCGCTGTTTACGAGTACCAACATGCGTTTAGCTGTCCCTATCGTTTCTCTACAGGTATAGTACTATTATAGAATAATACAACTACTACATAGAAGTCTAAGTGAATTATCGTAGACTACAAAACATTATTGATTTTCGAATATATAGTAAATATTTTTTGATTCCTACTTTCGGACATGATAGTATTCAAATCATTTTCATTTTTGTGCGGAAAGCGGAAAACGGAGTGCTTGACACTAGTTTCTCCATACCTACCATACATACGTGGTGAGGAGTGAAAATTTTAGTTAGGCAGGCCGTTATATTTAGAGAACGACTTTTAGATGTCAGAGCTCGTTTTTTTGCAAATTTTTTTTGTAACCTTTTTTAAGCTGTATCATTCTTGACCTTGTTTTTTTACAAACTCAATTACAATTTAAACTCCACATTTTCCTGGCGATCTTTCTTTTAAGATTTTTTGTTTGGTGGTAGGAGGTTCGTCCTCCGTCTGGCTCGCGACCACTATCATGTCAAAGACGAACCGCCAAATATCTTATGATGTGTTCCGGTTCGATGGCATGTAAGCCAGGTTTTCCCATTCCCACCCATCCTTTCCCCAAAATGTGGTGGTTCCGAGAACGGAATACTACATTGTCCTCCTCTTCCATCTGTATCCTCTAGGTTGGCAACGCATCTACAACATCTCTGGTGTTGTAGATGTTCATGGGCGAAGGTATCCACTTACCATCAGGTGGTCCTTCTGCTCGTTTGCCATCCGTTATCCATAAAAAAAAAAAAAGAAAAACATACTTGTATATTAAAATTATAATGCAAGCCGGTGGGAACCGGATTAAGAGCACATCATATCATCATCAGAGAGACAAAGTAAACTAATATCAAATTGGTAATCAGAAGAATAATTATACCACTAGCATTAAGAATGTTAAAATTTGTATATTAATATGTTGGAATATTTAAACTTAACATTTGTAATACGGCTAAAATTTATATATCGAAATGCAATTTAATTGCCCTTCACACGATCGTTAAATTAACGTAGGTAAATTTAAAGACCGTATGAAGGTTAAAACCGGTTCACATTTAAACTTGGACCATATATAATTGTAAAAAGAAAATAAAAAATATACATACTATAACAATTATATAATTTATTTAGTAAATTACAATAATAATAATAAGATGTTGCGCCCGAGGCACTACGCCGCTTTGTGGGGGCCCATCTAGTGGGAGGCGAGTCACCGTCCGCTAACCTTTCAATTTGAGACTGTTGAAAAGGCGGACGTCCGGTAGTCTCAATCAATAGCCCAGTACTTAGTCCATCCAAACTCCATTCCATAGCCCTATTTTAGTTTTTCATATGTTCCATAGCTCCGACGCATTGACCGGGATCCATCTCTGAGTAACCATAGGTAATTGCTCAAAGATGGTCACCGGTCAATGCGTCAGATTAAAAATATTGTTGTCTCAAAGGGGCCTCTACGTGTTGGACCTGTGTCCCCACGCAAGCCTTCCAAAGGACCGGGTTCCTATGAACCCGAGAATTTATAATGAGATACAAATAATAATAAATAATATAGAGTCAAGTATTTTGCTCAAAATTCTACTTGACTTCCAAGATTCTAGACCTCTTTACCTTTTTATCCCTGTAATAACATTTCGCCACTTGTCAAGTAGAAAAACTATGGCATAACTTTACAATTTGTTATTTCTTACGTTAGGTACTTAAAACGACAAATATGTTAATATATTTTGATAAGAATTTAATCGATACTCTATCATATTAATTTTAAAAATCGTATAATGCTATCAATATTATAAATGCAAGTGTTAGTAATAAATGTTCCGATATTTGTTATTTTTCGAGTCAAAACAGCTAAACGAATTGAAAAGAAAGGTTCCAGTATTATAGTTTACATATTAGGATAACATAAAGGGTCTAGTCGTATAAGCTAAGAAAAACTGCACTGGCGTGTAATAAATTGATTTGACAATTTTTATGTTGCTTTTCATCTAAAATAGCGACACACTCAATTTTGTGTCCCTAACCCTCGCACAGAAAGGGAGTTTTGGGGGTTACAAGCGTTAACAAAAAAGTTTAATTCTCTCTAAACAAAATCCCACTGGATCGCATCAACGGAAGACCGAAAACAGTGGTCAGCTCTGGAGGAGGCCTCACCTTATCCATTGAGGGGGAGACTTGTAGTAGTATATTCATTTATATCAAATATACCATATATATTAGGTATACTAGATATGATTTATGTTACATTGCAAATCTTTTAGGAAAATTCAATTTTAAGATATCTCTTAAAAAAAAAGCAATGTATCACAAATAAATACTAGAAATCTACAAGTATTATCCTATTATCTAAAAGTATACTATATATTGTAGTATAGTAATAGCAAAAATAAGATTTGTGATACTGGATCATTTAAATTCCGATTGTGTCAAAATCGTTCAATCGACAATTTAATTTTGCGTACACACTGTTTGGTTTTTATCTTTTATGTTTTTTATTTATTTTATAATTTAGCTATAATCACGATAAATATCAAGAAATTTGGAAAAAACCTTGCCCTCTGAAAGCGACCTTGGTGTGCGCTGCCTAAACCGTACTACACAAAAATATACATTATTTTTGTGACGATCCTCGTCAGTCCCGTATTTGTCTTAAAAAGTTCTAAATAAAGTTCGCGACAGTATATCTCTATCTTTTTTGTGGAGTGGATGCGATTTTTTAAATGCTTTTCATAGTACTGTTTAAATCTTTTCAACATAAATTCATTTGCCTTTCAAGTACTTAATATAGATGAACTTTGTATTCTACACCAAGTAATTAGGATGAATATTTTAAAAGTATCGTGAAAAGACTGATACAATGCTGTTTATGAGTTATGAGTCGGCGGCGGCGGCGGTAGATGCGAGATGGCAGTCAGTGATCAGTGGTTTTCTTCATTTTGCGCTTTTTTGTACCTGTACAAAATTCGACACTTATATAATAATGTCAAATAATATATTTGAAGATTACTTTTTATTTTAATTTTATTCGTTTTTTTTTTGTTTATTTAGATGATTATAATACCAGCGGTGCCTGCGACTTTATTCGCTTCAAAAATATGACTTTTACTTATTTTTACGTTAAGTGATGACATATTAAATTTTTACAATAAAATTTTCGCTTTTCCTCAACAAATCTTTCTGATTAGAGTTAGCCGTTTTAAAATTGTTAAGTCTCAATATTCCTCCAAATAAATATCCAATATTTTACATTTTTATAATTACTACCATAAGGTTAGTGGTATAATTATCCTTCTGATTACCAATTTTCGTCTCTCTCTGATGATGTTATGTGCTCTTAATTTATGGTTCGCTTAAAAATATAAGACACGTGGCTTAGGTGGGTCTTGATAGCTAAACATGCTGTAAACAATGTATATTGTTTTTACTACCAAAGCTTTTTTTGTATACTTTGTTTTTAACTGCTAATGAATAATATTTGATATTTCATTTATATAGTTATGAGATATTTAGTCTAATAAAAAAAGGGTAATTTCCAATGATAATATGATATGTAAAGCTATCAAAAAGAATTTGTTTTTTTTTAAATAATATAATATAAAAGCATGAGCAAATATGTGGCAGTAGCTAATGTGATAGCGACTTTCGATTAGTTTGAGTTGTAAGTCTTTGGGTAAGTTTTAAAATTATTATTTATAAGAAAATAGTTTTAATCTACGTTAAAATTTTTAGTTTTCAGTTTTCTTATATTTTTTATCATATGTGAAGTTATTTGCAAATCTTAGGACCGACTCAATTGTATCGTACAACTTTTGACTTAAACATATTTGGATATTTGGTTTGTGACAGGATAGAAAGTGAATTTGCGATAGTGTAATATATTGACAAACATAAACCGAGAAAGAGTGAGAAATATTTATTTTCTTATTATAATTTTTTATGATCCGACTGATCAGTGGTACGATTTAACCGACGAATTGTCTAAATTGTATTCCTAGTATTTAAATAGTACCAGTGTTATTTGTTTATTTATCGTAAGTCGTCGTTCCACATAGATGGTCACTAATAAATTTATTTTAAATGTAAGTCTAGTAATAAAAAAGTAACAAAGTAAAATTGTTTTTACACCGTTACAAGTCCAGATGCTGACGGTATACGGAAGTGTTGCAAAACACTTGCACCGATTTAAAATAAACGATACCCCGAGCTTGACTATAATGCTGGAAAATGAAGTAACAAGAGTATCAAATAGGTGCAAGCGTTACTGAATCACTTTTGAGCAATAGTCTCCAGATTTAATTTTCTTTTAATTGGAAACGGTAAGTAACTACGCTATAGGGATAGGGAAAATCGTGAAACGGTCTACTGCAGACCAACGAATATTCAGTATCCACGAGAACTTGCTCTGTACTTACAGGAGTCCTATGTACCCCGCTTTCGTCCTTTTATATAACGTTAAAAGAAAAATATCTAAAATAGACATTTGCTTAGAAAATCCAAGTGAGTATTACAATAATATATTTAGATTACTCTTAGATGAATTTGACGCGATATTTAAATGAAATACAATAAATATTTTTTTTTAAATTAAATTTAGTTACTGGGCTACAGTAGGAATATACCGTAGTAGAAATAAACTATATGAATTGTATGATATGAGGCAATGGAATCGTGATCCAAACTTCCTGAAGCGAGTCAGTTTTTCTCCAAAATATTTAAAAAAGTTTGCGTTCAAGCAAAATCTATATATATATATATATATATATATATATATATATATATA
>JAKGSA010001470.1:49061-59576 GCA_033558755.1 Philaethria dido
TATATATATATATATATATATATATATATATATATATATAAGTGATCAAGTCAAATAATCAAGTATATCAAGTGATCAAGTCAAAGAAACCACAAACAGATCGTATCAGGATGTTTTAGTAGCAAGAAAATAAATTTTCAAACCCAAATCTCATTCTCCTATGATAGTGTAATCAGAAAAAAGTGACTCAGATGCCCAAACACAAAAATTTGCTAGTCCACATAAAAATAAAAGGAAGAATTTTTCGAGGAAGAATCAAGCTGTAAATAAACCAGTTGTATTTCTGTCACATGAAAATATTATTGATAACAACATCAATGTAAATGAAAATAAGAGAAGTACAAAATTTGAAAAATTTATAGAAAAAATTAAAGAGATAATTTTATCAAAGAGAGAAGTTAAGGAAAAGTTTTTTTGAGATGCTGTTTAGTTAATTGTAGGAGAATTAAGTACCTTGCTCTCAACATTTCTAAAAGGTAGTGATGTATTTAATAAATTATTATCTTTTTTTATTACCTAACACAAGATCCAACAAATGTTCCTTAAATATTATGTAGTGGAATTCACGAAGTCTTAGGCCTAAATTATCAGATTTTAAATTATTGTTAAATAGAGAAAACATTATAATAGCAATATGCTATTATAAGTGAAACATGGCTGGCTATAGTCTGGATCTTATTTAAACATAAGTCAATATAATGAGTACAGAAAGGATAGAATAGATTCATATGGTGGCGTGGCTATTATAACTCATAATTCTCTTAAAACTCTTTTAGGATCAATTAATGTGCCGAGTAGTAATATAGAAGTTTTGCACATAAGAGTTTTAAATAATAAAATTTTAATAAATATAGTTTCTGTTTATAGTCCCACTAGTATAATACAAATCAAGGTCACTGGAATTACTTATTTTCATTGTTTCCAAAAAATACGATAATTGCGGGCGACTTTAATGGACAGCATACACGTTGGTTGAAAAATTTATAGAATCAGAATGACACGCCGATGTAAAGCTGTACTCGATAGCCAAGGGTTCCTAACCAAATACTAAGTGCTTACTAATATAATGTTTGTTTCCTTTAACTTTAGTTTTTAATTTTGTATATATTTTTTAATTTTTGTAACAATATTTTATCACTGTTGCTTCTTAACTGTCCTCAGAATTACTTTGCCATTCTTTACTTTAGCTAATGAAATACACAAAATTTACATGAAGCGCCGTAAGATATATTTTTCACGCCGATATAATTATTTGTAAAGTAGATATGCCAAAGATAAATTGATAAGAGTCCTCTTCAATATGCGAATAAATAATAAGCTAATTTGTAATAAAAATAAAAGTCATACCTTGTTCGTCAGCGTCGGTTAGTAATGACAAAAGAACCTTCCTGTACTATATATACTCTAGTTAAATCGTACAAGTATCATTTTGAGCACTGTAGACAGTACTATTTAATGAATTAAAAAAATATAAAATGACCTATAACATAACCAATCCTTAAAACCAATCCTTAAAGTTACTATTATTACTATAGAAATTTATAACTTCGTAAGAATCAGAGTAAAGTAAAATTTTAGGCCTGATGAGATGTTGTTAATATTTTTATCGTTGCTACTAATCGTTGTATACTGGAAATGGCATACTAGAAGACTTCCCGGTGAGCCCCCAGCATACCCGGGGAATTGGCCGTTAATTGGAAATGCTCATATGTTCTTTGGTGATACCATAAGTAAGTACATTTAGTAATTAAATAGAAAAATCCAAATAAATAAAAAAAATCATTCATTTTCTTTTTTGTAAGTAATAAAATTTATGGAACATTATAGAATTTTATTTACTAATATGACAATTTTGGAAAGTTATTGTTAGAAACAGTTCTCGTTAACATTATTATTCTCATATTCAATTAAAATGTAATTAACAAAGTAGCTTTTCTTTTTAGATTATTATAATCAGCTTCTTAAACTGCGCGAAACATGTGCGAAACTGGGACATGCCGTATACTGGTACGCCGGTCCTTATAAGATTTACGGTAAGCTGTTACGTATTGTACGAATTACTACATCATAGTCATGCATTTTGTTTTAAAAGTCAAGATATCACAACAAAGTAGGGGAGGCCGGGTTGCTAAATTTGCAGTTACTAAACCGTCATGAGGAGTAATGTATAAAAAAAGCTACCTTGAAATACTCGAACGATTTTTATACAGATGGTTCCGCTTGATGTCCTAGGTTTTAAATGTTAATCTGACAATTATATACAGGAATGCTCTTGATCTGACAAAATGAAGGTTTTTCATTATGTGTTACCGCATAAATTTTAACGGGGTGAATCAATTTTGATGATTATTTTTTAATATGATAGCTAATACTTCTAATGTGGTCTTATTAAAATTTAGTTAAGATTTCACGAGTATTTTTAATAATGTTATGAATTATTCGTAATAATGTTGCTTTTCACTGCATTTTATTTAAAGTCTGTTTCCTTTTTTTATTTAAATCTTACTTCTTATACTATTCTATTAAAAAGAAAACGTAACTGAATCTAAATTATCTCTACAAGTGGAAAATACACAGTTTTCCGCAACTGTACGCTCCACATTTTATTTTATATTTTTAGTTACATCGCCCCATTAAAAACGTCAATTTATATTTTTTCTGTAAACCTTACAAGAATTCTTTTAAAATTATAAAAAAATAAATCGATCCCGAGTGTTTCAACGTCACGTTTTTTTACAACTTTGTGAGTTGACACTTGGCAAAAAAGAAAAAAGAGACACTCAAATTGTCAGATTATTGAAATATATGCTGTTCTGCATGTTCTAAATTTTCTTTGTCTTAATCTGACATGCTCGAGTTGTTTTACGAATCAAGCTTGTTTTACAAAATCAGAATCATGAGAATCAGCTGTCCTCAATAAAAGCTGTCCTAAATATTAAGGGTTCATATATGGAGTGATACAGGGTATAAAGTTTCTCGCAATATGATTTTCTGAGGCGCTCCAGTAACGCATAAAATCCATTCTTCGGCTTCCCTAGTAACAGTAACAACTGTAAAAAGACATCGCCTTTTGATTTTAATTTGTACATGCATTAGGAGAAATAATATTCTATTATTTAGAGGAAGCAATATGTTTATTACGGATTATTACGCCCCTGTCGAATCAAAAAATTGTGAAAAGCGACAAGTGAATGTCCTGCATTCTTCACCTAAATAGAAAAATAAACATACGAAATACATTGAGTAAATATTATCTTATTTGTTGTACAAGAATGAAATCATTTTTTTGTAGATGGTAATAGCCACTTTTTTGTGTGAGGCGACCTTTTTAGTGGCACCTTCAAAATTGGTGAGACTAGGGAATGTCAAGATATATTTTATTTTTAATATTTGTTCATTTTCTATCATTTTCTAGATGTAATATTTTTCCAAAAAAAATTTAGACCCATAGGTCTAAATAATATTAATATTAATAGGTAAAATTTTTTATTGTGCATACACAATAAAAATTTTTTTTCCACCATTCAGTCACTGCGATGAAGTCTAAATACCTATATATACTGTTTATAATACGCTAAATTTTATCATTCAATATAAGAAAATTGTAGCAAAGCTGCGATCCGATAACAACTCGACGTATATAAGTCTATATAAGTCGAAATAAAGTGTGAGGGTAAAAGATTGTTACCTGTAATTTCCAGTTAGCAATAGAAATAAGTAGAGTAGGAAATCCTTAACTTTTCATGGAGTCACCGTGCTTGTACCAATGGTTGTGTATGTGTTGTGTGATCTGACATTCCAGTAGAAAAATTCAGAGCAGTGACTGGGACATGCAACTCTTTCTACCAAATACATTAATATTTTATGAAATATTTATATTTTTTCCTCAGCTATATCCGACCCAGACGACATTGCTAAGCTATCAAACGTTTGTATAGAAAAAGATTTTTATGTCACAGGATTCACCAAAGAATTACTAGAATATGGATTAGTATTTGGAAAAGGTAGGCATTTTTTTACTTTTAATATTCGCCAAATATCCGTTTGTTTCTTGAATAATAAATTAAAATTTTATCGGTTCAATAAATATAAACATAATTATACAATTATGTTACTTACATACAAATTATTGTATGCTGTTAATAGTGGCATTTACCACATATATTTTCTCATTAACTGATTATGTGTTTTAATACCTTGCAAAAACTCACTAGTTACCTTAAATACGATCTATTTACTACTCGTACTATAGAATATACTTCATCTTTACATAAATATAATATTTTATTAAAATGTATAGTAAAGCAAAGAAACTATTTTAAACGTAGAAATATCCCTCAATTCAGAAGACACCTTAGAACGATTCAGACCTCTCCATAATCGCATACGGTCAGACTTTCCCCAAATACGCTATGACTACATATATAGATTTAAAAAAAAAACATCAATAATAATATAGTTTATAAATTGGTATAATTATTATAAAATTTTGGAAATGTTCGTCAGATATGACGGAATCTCTTAACGATAGGTTCTCTGGTTCTTTCTTTCGAACCCTGCTACGTACGGGATATAGCGTGAAGCTACTTTTAATCGTACTCATTGCCATTTAAAACATTATCATTTTTTTAATTTCAGTTCCATTATGGAAGAGGCATCGAAAGTTACTTAATCCTGCCTTCAATCAACAAGTTCTAGATAGTTTTATAGGTATTTTTAATGATCAAGGAAAACGGATGGTACAAAAAATTCAAATGAAAGTGGATAAGGAGCCTTTTGACCATTCACCTTATGTACAACTAATATTCATGGAAACTATTTGCTGTATGTTTTGGTGTTTTTTTATTTCAAAAACCTAGTTTTACAAATCCTCCTTTAAAAATGTACTCAACAGTTTAATGAATTTAAGAACGAACTTTTAGGAGTGCTTAAAGTTCGTTCTTAAATTCAAAGTTCGTTCTTAAAGTCAAGTCAAATTCAAAATGAGAAAATAAACACTATTATTGATAATACCACCTCTATTGTAGAGCAACTATACAGTATAGAGACTACCACGGACGACCTAATAACTGAAAACAACAACTTTAAATCTGAATCTGAAGAAGAAATAGCAAAACTCAATGAAATTACAGAACTCAAAAATATAATACTGCAATCACAATCCTTACCGCAACTGAAAAACTGCAACAGTGAATCATTATTAATAGAACTCCAACAGTGAACAGAACGAAGCAATAATTTAATCTTAACAGGAATCCCCAAGGAAAATCTCACTGGTCTGCTTGCACGACAAGACGTCGATAAAATTAGGATAAGCGAAATTACCAGAACTATATATCCAGATTGCCCTCAAATTATTAAAATCATTCGACTTGGCAAATACGATAGCAAAAAGATACAACCTCTAAAACTATGCTTCTGCTCCCAAGACACAGTTAAAATCATTCTACGAAACAAGGATAACCTCAAATTAGATGGCGTTCGAATCTATTCTAATCAAACACCTCGACAACAGCAATTTATAAATAACCTCACAAAGGAACTCAAGATACGTCAGGATAGTGGAAAGGTAGATCTTAAAATAAAATACATAAAAGGAATCCCTAAAATAATCAATCAAAAGAAGTCAAAAAACTAAATAATAGAAACCATACACTAGTAAAAGAAACTAAACAATCTATAACATACGAAATTACTAACAACTATACAGATATAACGGTCTCAAAAAAATCTATAAAATTATTCTATGCAAATGTTCGTAGCATCGTTAAGCCCGGCATATTAGACGAATTGAGATGCATTATAGCAGCTTTTGAACAACCCTACATGTCATAGTTTTGACAGAGACTTGGATAAAAAACGAAAACGAGGCTCAGAGACTAAATCTACCCAATTATACACATTACTACAACTTTCGGACAACAGCAAGATATCAATGTAGTGTAAAAAATCAACATTTGTGTGTTAATAACATGAAACATACGTTTATTCAGCGACCAATATGAAGATTTGTAACCATTTCTTATGGATACAGCTTAAACAACCTGTCTCTTGAAGGCCAGAGCTATACGAGGTGTGTTCAAAAAAGGGCAGGATTTCTGTATTTTTTAAGAAAAATATTTATTTATTTATCAATATTTATGTTGTCCCTTCTCAAAGTAACCCCCCCTCAGATAACAATACACTTCTTTATGCCAACGGTTTTTCCACCGTCAAAGCACTTCTCATATAAGCACTTTTCGGTATAGCCTTGAGCTCTTCCAGCGATGCAGTCTTTATCTCTTCAATCGTTGCAAATCTCCGTCCTTTCATAGGTCTTTAGTTTCGGAACAAGAAAAGTCACATGTGGGGCCAAACTTCGTGAATATGGTGGCTGCGTGCATGATTGTGGTGTTGTTTTTGTCAAAAAATTCTCACCAGCAAAGATGAGGAGCAGGGGCATTATCGTGATGCGCAAAAGCAAGTGAATTTTGTTTTCATTAATTCGACGTTTTCGTGGATGTTTCTCGCAAACGGCGCGGCATAACTTCGCGGACCAATATGAAGATTTTAACCATTTCCTATGGATACATTTAAATAACCTGTCTCTGGATATTGGAGCTATATATAAGCAGCCACCTTCAAATTTAACAAAGTTCTTAGAGACATATAGTAAGCAGTTGATTGGAAAGAGAAGAGCTATTGTATTTGGGGACCTGAATCTAAATTTACTTAGTGGAAGAAAATCCATTAAAGAATATAAGACAACGCTAAAAGAGAATGGGATGAAAATACTAAACAAAATCGATATGGAACATTGTACACGCGAAACAGAAACCACTAAAACTATACTGGACCATGTTTGTAGTAGTCTTAAAGAAAATGAATTCCATATGTCTATCATCGAATCTTCTTTCTCTGATCATAGGCAAATCTATCTTGAAGTAAAGAGAACACACCAGGATCGAGTGAAACGAGTAAAATATGAAACAATCAATTACAATCACCTTTATCGAACTCTTGAAGACCATTCATTTCAAAATCTAGATAACGAATATACAACACTAGAAAATTTTTTACTACAAGCCATTTCAAAGAGCAAAACTATTAAGGTTAAACTGCAAAACCCATTGAGCAAAGACTGGATTAATAAAGACGTGATATCGTCAATAAATAAAAGAAACATACTCTGGCACAACCTAAAACTTACGCCTAATGATGAGAAATTGGAAAATAGTTTTTTACAACAACAGAATACTACCCACGAATTTATTCAAAATACTAAAAGTAAATACTATTATGAAACTTTTAAAAAGCTTCAGAAGAAACCACTAAAAATGTGGCAACTGATAAACCATTTAGCCAGCAATAAACCAATAAACAATCCTATCTCTCTAAAGATTAAATCTCCTACAGGTGAAATCACTGACACAAAACAAATATGTGAATGTTTCAACTCGTTTTTCTCAAATATAGGTGCTGAGCTGGCTAGTAAATTTTCAATATCACATCATAATGATACCGCTTATATGGGAGAAACTGGTTTCTTTGATGATATCCAATGCAATAATGATGAAGTATTAAATAAATTAAAACCAGCAACTGTGGGAGAGATAGTTAAAATAATTAGCAATTTAGATTCAAATACAAGTACTGGTATAGATGGGATAAGTACTAAAGTGGTCAAATGTATAAAAGACTTATTGGCTGAAAAATTGACCAAATGCATTAATAGCTGCTTTGTGGACGGCAAATTTCCAGACCCTTTAAAAATTGCTAAAGTTAGTCCAGTATATAAAGCAGGTAGTAAACTAGAACCCGGAAATTACCGCCCCATATCTGTATTACCCATTCTATCCAAAGTATTCGAAAAAGTCTTACATAACCGCCTCTATGACTTCCTTGAATCAAAAAAGTTCCTATTTGAAAAACAGTATGGATTCCGACCCAAGTCAAATACCTTAACTGCAACTATTGATTTAGTCACAACAATAAAACTCAACATCGATAACAGGCAAATAACTTTAGGAGTATTTATTGACTTAAAAAAAGCTTTTGACACCGTAAGCCACGAAAAACTCTTAGCAAAGTTGAAAAGACTGGGGATTATGGGACCCGCATATAAAATATTAGAATCATACCTTTCAAATAGATACCAAATTGTTAGAATAGACGGAGTTCAGAGTGAACCAAAAATGATAACCTATGGCGTTCCTCAAGGTTCAATCCTCGGCCCCTTACTTTTCTTAGTATATGTTAATGATATTCGTGAGGCAGGCTTAAAGGGTGACATAACATTGTATGCCGATGATACTAGTTTATTTTATTCTGGTAACTCTATGACATCAATAGTAGATCAAGCTCAACGTGATTTGGACCTTTTGCATATTTGGCTGCAGTCTAATTTATTAACCATTAACACAACTAAGACAAACTACATTATTTTTGCTGCCAAGAATAAAAAAATCGAAGAATACAACCCACTTACAATAAATGGTGAAAGAATTAACAGGGTTAATAAAGAAAAATATTTAGGTCTAATTCTTGACAGTAAGCTCAGTTGGGTATCGCATATTGAAAGTGTTAGAAGTAAGCTGACTTCCCTAACAGGAGCACTCCGTAATATATCTCGATGTCTTCCGAGGCAGGTGCGATACATAATCTATAACTCCATGGTAAAGTCGCACATAAATTATTTAATTGAGGTTTGGGGAACAGCTGCCAAATCCAATATGCAGCCATTGCAAATAGCTCAAAACAAAGTTATTAAAGCCTTATTTCGGTATCCTTATCTAACACAAACTAAAAAAAATGTATAAAGCAGTTAATCTCATGACTCTTCATCAAATATATAAATTTAATACATGCATTATTATTAGAAAAATTCTAACTAAAGATATACACTCGAAACTAGTATTTACAAAAAATTTACACATACAAAAAGTTTTAACCAGACAAGCCAATAACATCTGGCTACGAACACCTAGAACTAAATATGGAAGGAAGAATATAATGTATGAAGGAGCAAATCTTTATAATTCTTTACCGAAAGATATTAAAGAAGTTAATTCTTTAACTTTATACAAAAAATTACTTAAAACGCACATATTAAAGGATTTTTCAATATTTTAGTGTATCAAATTAAAATGGGGATTATATATAGTGACACTGAAGAACATTTGATTGTTGAGTGATTGTGCACAAAATATAAATAATATTAATAACCATTATTGTGAACCCGGCTTTATCTTTTCTATGCGTATTGTGCGAGAAACGTGTTTTTGAACAGTTGCAATATCCTTTCTTATTTACTTCGATGAAATAAGAAACTACCCACTACTACTAATTGTTGTAGATTTAACTGTGCTTATGGATTGTTCTAGATGTAGTTTTGTTTTCTTTTAGTATTACCTAAATATTGTATGTGTATGTGTGAATATGTTTATCAACTACGCTGGACGGCAACCCGATGTACATTTAATATTGTTTTCTCAGTAAGTGAATTGTAAATTCTTTATGAGAAATAAATAAATTCTGAAACCTTATATTTAAACTGTTCATATAGTATCAACGCTTATTGCACCTTTCTGCGCTGTTTTGTTATTGTCCTTTATTGCTGGTTGCCTGGAAGAAATTGCTCATAGCGATAAGGCTACCATTGCATAATATTTTATATTTGTATTATATGTTTCTATGTTGTTTATTTTCTTTATGCAATATAGTGTTATTATTATTATTAATAATAATAATAATTTTATATGATAGATTATTGATGTATCATATAAGAAAGGAATGAATACATAAGTCGTTTAAATATCGGCTTAAATGATGTTTTTTCTAGAAATTTGCTAAATTATTGTCATTTTCTAGAAAATTATGATATTTTACCTCTACTTGTTACTTAATGAAAATAATAATATAAACTTACCTGTAAATAAATACTGATAATATAGCTAGTATCACGACAACGGAACTCAGGACGATACTCAAAATGGCGTAGACTGGTAAAGCTGAAACAAATACATTGTATTAATACAAAATTATAATTCATTATTATTTTATAATCGCATATAAAATTATCTTCTACGGCATAAGTTGTTACTTTCACGCTTTTCCGCGGATGATGACTATCCCATTATGCGGTAGTATTACTTCTCTTTTAGCTTCACGCTGTATCCCGCATATAGCAACAGGGTAGGCAGAGGGAACCAGAGGACCTAGTGTTAAGACACTCCATTCTCTTTCAACAATTCCGTTCCCCACTTTCGTTGTTAGTATCAAAGTTAGTCAAAGAGAACTTAGTGTGAATACACTCTCTCCACTTGCCACCCAAATTCGAGAAATTGCTTGTTAAACAATGAAATGAACGCTAAGCTTTCTATTACAAAAGCGAGGAAATGAAAATAATTTAAATATATTCAATACCCCAATTGGGAACCGAACCCACAAACAGTCGCATTTACATTTAGTCACTGTGCCACTGCGACTTGATTTTTTATATCTTAAATTGATAATCAAAAGCTTAGCTTTATAAGC
>JAKGSA010001471.1:0-25293 GCA_033558755.1 Philaethria dido
AAATGGCATTTTCTATTTAATTCAAATCTTGCGTTAATTTTGGGACACCCTATACTTGATAGAAATTTTTTTACGAATAACGACGAACTTGATAAAAATTTTTACACGTTTTTTAAAAATGGTTTTCGGTTCCTAAATGTGTGATTAACACTTAAAAATATCAAAAATTTCAAATAAAATAAATCAGATCAAATCATAATATTCTTTATTCAAATAGGCAATTACAAGCTTTCGAATCGTCAATTTACAAAATATGTCCGTAGTGTCAGTCCTAACGGAATCTACCACCGGAGAGGAAAACAGTTTTGCTGATAGAGCCGGCAAGAAACTCAACAGTTGCTCTTTTCAAATAAAATTTTACAATAGATATACAATTACGATGAGCCTCCCGACTCTCGGGTGAGCGTCAACAGCATTTAATTCCTCACATTAACATCATTATAGTATTTTTGGACAGAATAACACACTTTTTTCATAGCAATACATAAAATAAAATGACAAATATATATAACTTAACTAGCTTTCCGCCCGCGGCTGCGCCCGCGTGAAATTCGGTTATATCGCGCGATATGATAAGGAGTCTTTCCCAAGATTCCCAATTTCCCATAGTTGTAAACAGGTAAACAATCTTACATGATTTTATGTTTGACAATAAGGAACTTCCATACAAACTTTCATCTCCTATTTCAACCCCCTCTATCATTTTTTCGCGATAAAAAGTATCCTATGTCCTTTCCCAAGTTCAGTTCTATCTTTATACTGAATTTCATCAAAATCGGTTCAGTGGATTAGGCGTGAAAGCGTAACAGACAGACAGACAGACAGACAGACAGACAGACAGACAGACAGACAGAGTTACTTTCGAATTTATAATATTAGTAAGGATATATGAAATGTCCGCAACTGTTCTTGGAAACGTATGAGAATACAACATTTTAGCCTTGTTTACAAGTTTATTACGGCAACTCTAATGAAATATCTGACGTGATAACTATGTTAAATGACACTCTAGGAGAGGATTGTTACTTTGGTTGAGAGATACTATTGTACCTTTATATTGAACGAATATACTAATATATTAATTCGTTTTTCATAAAATCTAATACAGTAAAACCTTTTAATCGAAATACTCTCAAACTTGAAAAAATATCATTTTCTCTTTCGTTTAAGCCTTAAAATCTCGGTCGGAACAGTATCTGCCTAGTACCAGTACCAGTACCTCTCTAGGCTATAAGTTCGATTTCCACTCGGGCGATAGGTTATGTTAAAATTATTTTCATATCCCTGCTCCGGTAAGACGAACCCAGCGTTAAGTTCCGTCACTTAACAAGCAATAATGAAGACGGAGGTTCGTCCTCCGTCTGGCTCGCGACCACTATCATGTCAAAGACGAACCGCCAAATATCTTATGATGTGTTCCGGTTCGATGGCATGTAAGCCTGGCTTTCCTCTTTCCCACCTATCCTTTCCCCAAAATCTGGTAGTTCCGATAGCGGACTACTACATTGTCCTCCCCTTCTATCTGTATCCTCTAGGTTGGCAACGCATCTAGAACATCTCTGGTGTTGTAGATGGTCATGGGCAAAGGTAGCCACTTACCATCAGGTGGTCCTTTTGCTCGTTTGCCATCCGTTATCCATAAAAAAAAAAAAGACATTCGTGCTAAATGCGGAGGACAAAGTGTCTTGACACTCTCTCTCTGTCTACCCCGCTATGCTAAAAAAAAACGAAGAAATGGAGAAATATTATTTTAGACATTTCAAATACTTTAAAGTACTAAACGGAGCATAACCACGTCCGCTGCAGCTGCACCCACTCGAGCACTTCACTTGCAATGACTATCATAAATATCTAAAAATATATTTAATTACTTTAAAAATGATTTATGTACGTTCTGAGTATGAATAATCATTAAAAGTTACCTCATACAAGAGCGCTTATATATGATACTTATAAAAAAAAAAAAATAATATATAGAAGCCATCGTGGCACAGTTAGACAACATCTGATATGGTTATAAGTTCAATTCCCATTTGAGGAATAATTAAATTATATATATAAAATTATTTTCATTTCTGACTCCGCTCAGCACGCAATGCCTCAATCCGGCCGAAAGTGAGGAACGGAATTGTTGAAAGAACGCACGCTCTTACTTTTGCGCCACGACAGGGCTCCTTAAAGTCAAAGTCAAAGTCAAATAATTTTATTCAAAATAAGAAGTTACAAGCTTCATTTTTTGAACGTCAAATAATTTACCACCGGTTCACTAAATTTAATGCCTCAGACCTGAGAAGAACCGGCGCAAGAAACTCAGCGGGACTATTTTTTTTTTTTTTATAGTATTAATATAGTATTAAAAATAATTATCTAGAAATATATTTTTATAAATAGATTTGTGACCTTTGTATTCGTTATCTTTGTATAGGATGATATGAATAAGCAGTGGTTTGGTGACAATCACCGCTCACGTCTCAAGGTTGCGGCTTCAAGTCTCATATTCATATTGTTCAAAGTCTCATATTCATGCGGCAATAATATAAATATGGTCAAAAAATAACATCACTGCAATGACATAAATGACTTAACTTTAATAAATATATGTATGTATGAAATAATCATATATATTTACTTAAATGTTCAGCGGTCAGAGAGAACCCGTCGAAACCCCAAATAAAGGCATTACTTATATTTGAAGTTTTAAAGTGTTAATCCCACACTTAGGAAGCAGCAGAACACAACATAACACAACACAGTAGGAGCAGAACATAACGCTTTTTTTTTATTTAAATGATTTTTTTAACTTCACGCTGTATCCTTGTTGTTTGGTGGTAGGAGGTTCGTCCTCCGTCTGGCTCGCGACCACTATCATGTCAAAGATGAACCGCCAAATATCTTATGATGTGTTCCGGTTCGATGGCATGTAAGCCAGGTTTTCCCCTTTCCCACCCATCCTTTCCCCAAAATGTGGTGGTTCCGATAGCGGACTACTACATTATCCTCCCTTTCCATCTGTATCCTCTAGGTTGGCAACGCATCTAGTACATCTCTTGTGTTGTAGATGTTCATGGGCGAAGGTAACCACTTACCATCAGGCGGTCCTTCTGCTCGTTTGCCATCCGGTATCCGTAAAAAAAAAATCCCTCTGCTATTCTCATATAACAGTGGTAGGCAGAGGGAACCTGAGAACCAACAATTTAGTTCGGCACATTCCGCCGAATTGAGGCATGGAATCGTTTCTTTTTTTATATTTCCTGCTGGTTCGTTAAACTTCAAGTCTGTGAATTTTTTATTTTATATTATTTTATACATATGACAAATTGAACAAACCTTACAGACTAAAGGTTTGAGAATTGAAATTATGTTTTCACATTAAACTATACCTATAGTTGAAGTAGGTAGGTTTTTTGGTGGTAGGAGGTTCTGTCCTCCGTCTGGCTCATGACCACTAGTCATGTCAAAGACGAACCGCTAAATATCTTATGATGTGTTCCGTCTAAATGGCATGTAAGCCAGGTTTTCCCATTCCTACCCATCCTTTCCTCAAATGTGGTGGTTCCGAACGGAATACTACATTGTCCTCCCCTTCCATCTGTATCCACTAGTTATAAATGCATCTACAACATCTCTGGTGTTGTAGATGTTCTCATGGGCGAAGGTATCCACTTACCATCAGGTGGTCCTTCTGCTCGTTTGCCAATCCGTTATCCATAAAAAAAAAAAAAAAAAAAAAGGAGGCACTAGACCACGCGGAAGGTTCCCAATGTGGTGGACTGACCAGGCAGTCGCTAGTGGGCAGACCAATATACGAGTGTACCAGAATGGCGTCAAACAGGGAGAAATGGCGTAAAATTGTACGGAGAGCTTAACCTGTCCCCTCGGGGTATACATGTTGACCACGACCACTCTGCCAAGAGTGATACGAAGAAGAAGAAGAATAGTTGAAAACTTGTTTACATATATGGACGTATAGGAGCTATCAAGGCGTAGTGGGATGTCTGAATGTAAACACGATTGATTGTGGGTTCGATTTCCAATCGAGGTAATGATTATATTTTTTATAATTTCACGCCGTGTCCCGCATATTGCAGGATAGGCAGAGGGAACCAGAGAACCTAGTGTTAAGACACTCCTTTCTCCACTTTCCTCCGACTTGAGGCATTGCGGTTCAAGTGGCGGAACTCAACGCCGCGCTTTGCCTAGTTACCAAACCCAGGTAACGCCTCTGCGCCACGACAGGTGTTATTTATAATATTCCGTAAAACCTTTAATTATATTATATTCGAATTATTTTCATTTCTTTCCTCTGGTAAGAGAAAGCACGACGTTAAGTTCCGCCACTCAACACGTAATATCTTGGTTTTGAAAATTCAGGAGTGTTTCGTCACTACATTCTCTCTGACTACCCTGCTATGTAGAAAAAGCTTGAAGCCAAATATATATAGACTCAGATTTTAATATGACACCACGAAAAATAATACACATATTGTGTAAATATTGATGATCCTGCTAACAAAAGTCCTCAACAAGGAAAGCCCCGGTGAGACACTAGTGTCGTGCCTCTATCAGGTGCCTGGTTACCAACACTGCAACCGGACACCGCAGGACACCGCGGTGTGGCGTATGGCATTGAAACAAGTATTGAATGCACTAATAAGTACTTAAGTACTCATTGTAGCTTACACTATGTTACGTGTTAAATCTATATATGAATATGTGAAGCTAAAATTTTGTGCCCCTTTTTACGAAAGTGACATATACGTTGCTAGGCAACGTGTTGTTAACGCGTCATCGGCTGATTGTAAACGCAATTGGTTGTGGGTTCAATTCCCACTCGGAGGCAGGATTATAATTAAATTGTTGCCGACTCTCCGCTCTGATAAGAAAACACGCAGTGTTACAAATATGGGCGGGAATCGGTGATAATGCTTGAAACCCTTTTTTTTACGCATATTAGGCCTCTGTTTAAAAAGACATCAGTAATAATCACTACATTATTCTTTTTATGTCAATTTATGTAATAAAAATATAAATATGTATTAATTACAGCTTCTTTTTTTTAAGTTATAATATTCAAATAATTTATAATCTTTGCTTATCGGTGTTTCTACTTTGATAAACTCATTTCAATGTAAATTTTAAAGTAATTAAAGAATAAAAATATATGGAGGACCGGTGACAATATACGACTTAATAAAAAGTCAAAGTCAAAGTCAAAGTCAAAGTCAAATAATTTTATTCAAAATAAGAAGTTACAAGCTTCATTTTTTGAACGTCAAATAATTTACCACTGGTTCACTAAATTGAATGCCTCAGACCTGAGAAGAACCGGCGCAAGAAACTCAGCGGCAGAAAGGCAAAAGCTACGCTATTATAGCTAATGACACTAAAAATAAAAAAAAACCATGCTTAGCACAAGTTTTTTCGTAATAAGACAGCGACATAGTGATTACACAGTGACATAAATTTTTGTCAATCATTTTATTCCTTTTTTATTTTATTCATAAGATATTTCTCAGTATATATTGAGAAATATTTTTCACTTCTCAATCTGATTAAATATAAAAACGTGGGTTTTAGTTCTTAAAACTGATTTTTTTTAATTTATTTGATTTTAAAAAAGGACGAAGAAGGGCTGTTCCTTCATAATAGCTTAAAGTTTTAAATTAATCAGCGGAGAACGGAGTGTCTTAACACTAGGTTCCCTCTGCCTACCCTGCTATATGCGGGATACAGCGTGAAGCTATGTGTGTAAAAGCGTGAATTTTCGTTTTTTTTCAACTTTATTTTATTTTAATCATCACGCTTTATATATAAACATAGCTGCTTCAAAAGTTGCAATATTTAGCCCATGCGTGATGCGTTCCAACTTGTAAGCACGAACAGTTCATTTGAAAGCCAAAACTAAAAATACTAAGAACAGTATAATTGCTTGTGCGAGTCCTTCTCAGAAACGCATTATAATACAAGGCATTTCTAAATCAGATTAACGATAAATACATACTATACATAACCCATGACTTTGTGGGGTGCACAACAAAACTAAGCGCGCAACGCGGCAACGTGTGTCAGCTCACCGAGGAACAAGGATGGCGGTCCCTGATTGGCCGTGAAAAAGGTCAACGCTGATTGGCGTAGATTTAGTATGAAAAGGTCAACGCTGATTGGCGTAGATTTAGTATGAAAAGGTCAACGCTGATTGGCGTACATTTAGTATGTGAATAATAAAAGATGATTGTGATTGGTTCCTCTAAAATTATAAATACCGTGCATACCTGGAAATAAAATGAGTGCTTACCCGACCGTCGACTTTAATTGATCTCCTCGAACACGCACATGCATAACAACTTCGTCTGCGTTGACTATGAAACGGAAAATCCCTTGAATCAAATTCTTTTCCGTTTTCGTAGAAATTTTTGGTAACTCTTGATTATTACTCCTTTACACACTCCCCAAAATGAAATAATTTATTTTAAAAGGCGTTTCTAAATCATATAACTGATATATACTTGTATATATACTAGCTGTAACCTTGACTTCCGTTCCATGTTGTGTATAAAATCTAAAATCCCTTATTTTCCCAAGAAAATATTTTTTTTGAGAAATTCTCTCATAATGCTCCCCTACACTCCCCAAGGAGCCTACATGCCAGATTGTAGCTTTCTATGAACAATAGTTTCGCGTGAACGTTGTCTATGAGTCGACTAAGTAAAGCAAGAATTTTATATTCAGGTTGCTGTAATCTCAAGGTTATGTTCTGCATATATTTTAGTGATAAGCGAAGAGCTTTACAAAAGCTTCTTTCTCTCTTCATTCATCTATATTTCAATGTATAAGGAATGAATAGATTCCTACAAATATTTGTATATTGGGTGGACATACTCTCTTGTTAAAGTATACTTTATTGGTTATTTGTACCATAAATACAGGAAAAGCATATTATCAATCCAAAACATACATACATATTTTATAACACGTATAAAAAATATTTTTCTTTTTAAAACTTTATACTTTTATTCCCTCATATCAGTTCAGTTCTTTTCAGTTTCTTGAAATCGAGACGTGTTGAGTGGCGGAACTTAACACCGCACTTTGTCTTTCCCTGAACGAATATTTAAAATATAATTAAAATATAATCGTTTCCTCGAGCGGGAATCAAACGCGTTTACAGACATACACAGTCCTACTGCGATACGATGCGTCTTCACACCATATATTTTTTCAACTCCTATACTAACTTACCAATTTAATGATCTTTTTTTTTTTTTATGGATACCGGATGGCAAACGAGCAGAAGGACTGCCTGATGGTAAGTGGTTACCTTCGCCTATGAACATCTACAACACAAGAGATGTACTTTAGATGCGTTGCCAACCTAGAGGATACAGATGGAAAGGAGGACAAATGGTAGTCCACTATCGGAACCACCACTACTTTGGGGGAAAGGATGGTGGGAAAGGAAACCTGGATCTCTAATTATAACTTAAAATTGTTGTTTTCACTTAAAATCATATTAAAAGCTCAGCAAAAAGCTACGAGCACACATATCTGCTCCACGCGTTGGTTTACAGTTAGTCCTCTGAGGACTGGCAGAGTGTCCGCGAAGGCCGCAGCGAAACAAAAGTAACGGAACCCTAAAGTTGACTTTGCATTGTCTAAACATGTCCCAGTTGTAGGAGAATGTACTGTTAACATTTATTACCATCACATTTTATTCCACATAGCATACGCAGAGAATACCTAGTGTCAAGACACTCCGTTCTCCGCGTTTCGACGGAATTACGATATGATGTAGAAGTACATCTGATACATCTACCACAATGTCTCATGTAGTTATATATACATATGTATATGTTTAATTTGTCAGTTCTTTTAAATTTATTCTTTAAAAAGTGTGTAAATGACTCAAAACTTCAATGAATTAGGAATTATAAAAGAATTAGGTATGACTGTTGCTTTTTTTCTTTTTTTACCAGTTGCTTATCGATCATAATCGATTGTAAAAAACTAAACTGTTGAATCTCATCGTAGAGAGAGAGAGAGAGAGATCTCATTCTCATCTGAAGACAAAAGTAGATCAAAAATGTTCTTTTTTTTTTTTTATGGATAACGGATGGCAAACGAGCAGAAGGACCACCTGATGGTAAGTGGATACCTTCGCCCATGAACATCTACAACACCAGAGATGTTGTAGATGCGTTGCCAACATAGAGGATACAGATGGAAGAGGAGGACAATGTAGTATTCCGTTTTCGGAACCACCACATTTTGTGGAAAGGATGGGTGGGAATGGGAAAACCTGGCTTACATGCCATCGAACCGGAACACATCATAAGATATTTGGCGGTTCGTCTTTGACATGATAGTGGTCGCGAGCCAGACGGAGGACGAACCTCCTACCACCAAACAATGTTCTTAATAATCAAAAATCTATTAATTTTCAAACCAAGAAAAATATAAAAATACATTTGTAAATAATCATAAATATAGAAACAGCTCGTATGACCGCGAAATGCACTTCATAACAACATATTTGCGAGTATCTCTCCAACTCCACTCTGTATGTATATTTTATTGCCTGCAGTTATGCAAGAGCTGCATCACAATTGGCACACTAAATGGCAGTCGACATCCTTGACGTTGTTTTCTTCTAACCCGTGCGTGTATAACGTAGTAGTTGAAATTTTCTCATAGAAAAACTCATTTTATTCTGGATATTTTGAACCGAGTTCAAAAAAGAAGGAGTTTTTCATGTGTATTACCACATTACTTTTTACTGGTTGTACCAATTTTGATAATTCTTTTTTAATATGATAGCTAGTGCTTATGATGTAGTCTCATTTTAATTAAGATAAGATCTAAGTAGTTCTTGAGTTACTGGTAATGATGTTATTTTTCGGTGCATTTTATTTGAAGTTGGTTTTCTTTGCTGTTAAAACCTTGATTATTGCAGTCAGTGGCGGATTCACCAGCGAGCTGACTAAGCTGAAGCCTAGGACGGCATATTTTTTTTTTGAGTTACATTTCATCCACGGGCTCGCACTTTTTTTCGTGTGCATACTTAAATAGACTATCTTGTTTTAAGAATATGGTGAGATCCTCACCGACTGACAATTTTTTTCTTTTTTTTTTTTTTTTTCGGACGGCATATTGGAACGGCAATTTGGGGGACCGTTTATACATACCATATAATCCAATCCAAGTTCCAAATCAAGCGGCATGAGAGGTAGGGGAGACCTCGGTTGATCTTTCGAGAACACAGTATCAATGATACTCGAGGAAGTTCTACATCAAAAGCACGAAGCACTTCGGAGGGCATGATAAAGAGGTTAATGACTGTGACGAGGCGAAAGAGGTGCAGGGACTGCAGCGTATGCGCGTTTGCGCTCCTGAACTCCCGCTAGGGACAAAGCGTGAAGTTATGTAGGTGGCAGATCTCAATCGCCCAGAGAGGCAAAAAACAAAAAGGGCGGCGAAACTTTAACAGATCTTTAACTTTTTCTAAACCTTGGAAATGAACATATAAATCCGATACTGATAATTCATCACATCAACATCTCTTTAAAGATTTAAAAAAAATCATTTTAGGAGGCGCGATCCCAAGCAATAGGTACTGCGTTCAAAATTTTGTACGTTTTCTAAAATATTTATTCCTAAGTGTGTGAATAGCATAGAAATATTTTTTTTTTTTATGGATAACGGATGGCAAACGAGCAGAAGGGACCACACCTGATGGTAAGTGGATACCTTCGCCCATGAACATTTACATAACACCAGAGATGTTAGAGATGCGTTGCCAACCCAGAGGATACAGATGGAAGAGGAGGAGACAATGTAGTATTCCGTTCTCGAACCACCTCACATTTTGGGAAAGGATGGGTGGATTGGGAAACCTGGCTTACATGCCAGGTAAAATAAGTCAAATACTAAGTTCTTTCATTTCAAGGAGACAACATACAGTATAGTCATTATAAAAAAAAAAAAAAAAATGTCAATCGGTGAGAATCTCACCATAGTCTTAAGACAAGGTAGTCTATTTAAGTATGCACACGAAAAAAAAAAAAAAAAGAAAATAGTGACGGGCAAGTAAGTGAGCCTGTGGATAATCTAACTCAAAAAAAAAAAAAGTCAGTATAGGGCTTTTACGATACGATTCTTGAAAATTGTAACTGGTTATCGAATGTCAACTTCATTAAATACGATGGAAAGATATTATTAACTTACCTAATACTTAAATTATTGGTTTTTATAAAAAAAAAGACAACATTTCATATAAAATGCACTAAAAAAGTACAATTATTACGAATAACTCAAAACTACTCGTCTGGTTATCAACTGAATCTTAAACGGTGGTTCTATTTTTATTTACTGTGATAATAATCAAAAATTTTTAATAAAAAATAGAAACTACTTCCAGTGAAATGCACTAGTGAAATACAATTATTATTAACGAATAACTCATAAACTAATTGACAGGTCTTAACTAAATTTAAATGGGACCACATTAAAAGCACTAGCTATCACATAAAAAAAAACAATTTACTCCAGTACATAAAAAAAGCTTGACCTTTGACTCGGTTCAAAGACGAGCTGTGAGATTTGTCGATGATCTCGACACTACAAGCGGTATCGAGCACTTAAGTCTAAGGGAGATTTGTGCGTGTTCTGCCGCTTGTATAATGGGGTTGTGTTCTGAAGAATTGTTTGACATGATGCCCACGGCTCACCATCGCATTCCAGCCTTCATCGACAGGGAGTTCCCATGCTCACACTTTGGAGCCTAAATGGTCCTTTGTAGGAACAGTTCGATTGCAAAGGAACTTTCTTTACGCGGACTCTCCAATTGTGGAATGATCTCCTTGCCGAGGTTTTCCAGAGGGCTACAATAAGGGGGTTCTTCAAAAGGGGAATAAATAGGTTGTTTTGAAGGGTAAGTGATGCCCTGGTGTTGCAAGGTCCGCTAGGCCACGTTAACCACTTATCATCAGGTGGGCCGTGTGCCTTGCTGCCACCGTCGTATAAAAAAAAAAAAAAATAAAAAATTGTATAGAAATACCCTTTTTTGAAGTCGGTTAAATCAGAAATTCTTAACGTTGCTTAAATGTCAACTCTCGTTAAAACGTAGTTACGATTATTACTACTTATGCTTCAGTCAGCTTGTTTGTACAAACATTGATTTTGAATTTGATTGATGGTCTGTTTGTAACTTTGTGTATGGTGTAATTATCTCTTTTGTAGCGATCAACTTTTTATTTCCTCGCTTCTTTCTTTCATTTCTCGGCTCTTAGCAAGACAAACGCGTCAAGTTCCGCCTCTAAGCACCCAATGTCTCATTACGGACTGAGACAACAAAGAGAACGGAGTATATATTGGCACTTCGAGTTCTCTGCCTACCAGTGGCGAGAGGCGTCCATACAACACTTGTTCCCACCGGCTTACATTAACTTTGAATACAAGTATAAAACCTAAAAAAGAGGTCGCCAGGAACCTTTCTAAAAAAAAGGCATCACCAAAATTCCATAGTGAAATTACTAAATACCTTTACATCCTATACCGGCTTCCCTAAATATATACCGGCTTCTAAAAAGTACCGGCTTCCTAACTATATTCTCTCTCTAAATTTACCGGCTTGTTCAATTAAAAATTTTTACAACTAACCACAAGGCTGGATAAAACATGATTTTTATATAAAAATAATTAAATAAAAACAATATTAGGGCATTAATATTTATAGCAATATATTGCTATTATATTAATATTAAAAAATTTTGTAAGTCGACTTATCAATGTATTCACGTCTGTTTCAGGTATATTATTTCATTTTATTGAAAATTTGAATTTTTCTTATTTACCACGTAGAAGGGCCCAAGCCAATTAAACCATACTTTCAAATGTCGTAAGTACTCAATTGTTGCTACGTTTGTTATTACTTCTGTACAATGTTTTGATTGTTGCTACGTTTCATTTTACTTACTGGTTTTTGTAAATGTTACTTAAAAATATTGCAAAATAAGTTAAATTATATATCTCTAGCTGTGTTTTGCAACTTCGTTTGCGTAGATTTTAAAGCTATAATCCCATTATTTCCTGTTTTCGCAGAAGATTCCAAATCCAAATCTCTTAGTGCTCTCCTACACTTCCTAAGGAAGCTACGTGACCAAATGCCATCATTCTATGGGCATTGGTTACTCGTGTACCTTGCCTGTCACTCGTTCAGTAACGCAAGCATTTCTTATATATAGATTGTAATATATCAGTAAACACCGATATATATTGACTCCATCGTGGTGCAGTGGGATAACGTTTGACCGTTTCACACTGGTTTACTGTAAAACGGTCAAACAGTCGTGGGCTCGATTCCCACTCAAGTAAGACAGTCAAAGTCAAAGTCAAAGTCAAATAATTTTATTCAAAATAAGAAGTTACAAGCTTCATTTTTTGAACGTCAAATAATTTACCACCGGTTCACTAAATTAAATGCCTCAGACCTGAGAAGAACCGGCGCAAGAAACTCAGCGGGACTTTTCTTTTTTTTTTTTTTTTTTTAGCAAGGCAAAACACGATGTTAAATTCAACCACTCAACACATAATGTTTCGAATTCAGAAAGTGGAGAACAGAGTGTCGTGACACCAGCTTTTCTCTACACAACTAATCGCAATAAGCACATGGACATACTATTAATAGATCGAGTGTCGAGTGTCGAGTGTCGAGTGTCGAGTGTCACGTGTCGCATTAGACACGGTGACAGTGATATTGTCAATATAATACGCTTTTTGTGATAGGAACAATGCCAATGCGGTGACGAATGTCAGGTCATAGTCTACACGTGGAACGCAGCTCCTACAATCTATACATGCATGTTTTAGAAATTTAGATTATTATGATTTTATTATTTAATTATCAACCGTATTCAATCATAGCTAAATATAACAGATTATATATAAAAAAAAGGAGGAAGGTCACGTAAAAAGCATGAGGACTCCCCGGAGGGCATGCATGAAGAGGTTAATGACTGTGGACGAGGCGAAAGAGGTATGCAGGGACCGTAGCGTTTGGCGCTCCGTTCTCTCTGACTACCCCGCTAGGGATAAGCGTGAAGTTAAGTAAGTAAGTATATATAAAAAAAAACCATTTAGAAAATAAAATAGTCACTTAAAAACTGACTTCAAAAAAAGTTAAAATCGATCGATCGTATCGGGAATCAATGTTGAGTTATTCGTAATAATTGTATTTTGAGTACATCTTCTTAGAAGTCGGTTTTTTTTTTGTTAATTTTTATTTTTGTCACAGTTTTTTTTGCTTATTATCTATGTCATTTTTGTCAATTTAAAATCTCTTATTTTACCTTGCAAAATACAATATTGAGTTCTGCCTAAAATCAAAACATGTTACGTCGTCCTGTCGTACGCATTTACGTCATAATGTCTTGATTATCGGCGAAGAGTGAAAGAAGTGTCATGACACTATATTCTCTCTGCGGGATAAAACATGAAGCTGATACAGCTGACACTTTGCACCAGTTGTGGCACTTGATGGTGTTCCCACTAACCTAGTGACAGTGTTATTGTAATGGTGTTTTTTGCTTTGTTCACTTTCACGCATTGTTCCGATGTGTGTCGACTATTGAGATCCTCGTTCACTCTTGATTGCGCCACAACACTCATTTAAATACTAAATTGATTATATTACATACATACATACATAGCTTCACGCTGTATCCCGCATATAGCAGGGTAGGCCGACGGAACCTAGTGTTAAGACACTCCGTTCCCAACTTTCCGCCGAATTGAGACATTGCGTGCTAAGTGGCGGAACTCAACGCTTCGCTTTGCCTTGTTACCAAACCTAGGAAATGAAAAATTCCGTTCCCTGGAGTGGGAATCGAACCCACAACCTATCGCGTTTACTGTCGCACGCTTGTGCCTTTGCGCCACGACAGGCGTTTTTATTACTATTATAATTGATTATATTCTATATGAATATAACGGCGAAATCTATTTTAGATATATTATATTAATAGGTATTTATTATTTTCGTTTTCTCTCTCTCGTAACAAGGCAAAACGCGGCGTTGAGTTCCGCCACTCAGCACAGCCACAATTTGGTGGAAAGTCGGGAACGAAAATCATAAGAGAAGGGAGAGTTTCAACACTAGTTCCCCTCTGCCTACCCTTCTATGTGCGGATTACAAGTGTGAAAGTAAAAAAAATGAGTTAAGAGTTGTTTGTAGGCGGTAGAGGTAGGAAAGTAACAACGAAGTCTCTTTATTGTCTACTAAAAGATCTCGGCCTATCTAGAACTATGTTTAGAACTATGTTTAGCAGCGGAAGCGAGCAGTTACGTACATTTAAGGAGCCCCTTAAGCCTACACTGAGGTCGCAGGTCTCAAGCACTCGTTCTGCAATGTAAAGGGAACCCGCTTGGTGTATCCATGGAATGCTCAGGAGTTTCTTCTCACAAGTTTACTCTATTTCTTTATTTATTTATTTTAATTTCACGCTGTATCCCGCATATAGCAGGGTAGGCAGAGGGAACCCGAGAACCTAGTGTTAAACACTCCGTTCTCTTTCAAAAATTCCGTTTCCCATTTTCCGCCGAAATGAGGCATTGCTCTATTTATCGTAATTATTCGTAACGTCCTACAAGATCCAAACATTAGGTGATAAGTCCAACGCCACCTTTTGCCTTGCCAATCCTAGATATTATTAATAAATATATAGTTTAAATAACACGATATTAAATTCCGCCATTAACCTTGCGTTATCTCAAATTGACAGAAAGCGGGGAACGGGATAACTTAACACTGGGTTCTCTCCCTCTACTCTTTTACTACTCTACTTACTTCTCTTTTACTTCTCTACCTCTTCATGCTGCGCAAGAAAAAATTAAGACATGTGTGAAACTTTTTTTTTTTTTTTATGGAAAGGACAAGGCAAACGAGCGTTCGGGTCACCTGATGGTAAGTGATCCCCGCCGCCCACGGCCCCGTGTAACACCAGAGGAGCTACAGGTGCGTTGCCGGCCTTTGAGGTGGGAGTAGTATTTTTGAAATAATGACATAACATTCATCAACAATTTGTTTTCTTTCGTCACGTAATACACAGGTTTTTGGGGCAAAGTGCTTACAAGACATACAAATCATCGTAATAACTGCTTATAATATAACGAAGTACTTAACAATCACCTGTCAGTTTGAACTTAAGCAATTTATTCTACACTTGTCTGAAAATAACTTGAAGTTATATTCATTTCCCCGCTATAGTAAGACAAAACGCAGCGTTAAATTTCGCCACTTAACACATAATGTCTCGAATTGAGGCGGAAAGCGGAGAACGGAGTGTTCTAACACTAGGTTCTCTCTTCCTACCATGCTATACGGGTTAAAACGTGAAGCTTTTAAACAAAAAAAGCACCGGTGGAGGTATGTAAATATTATAATCAATTAGGAATGACCGGAAGGACATCGAATAACTTATTTTGTCTTAATCTATTACAGACGTCATGATCGCGTGTGTTAGACTAAGCACGGTACATATTAAACTGAGAAACGTTTGCATATATATATATATATATATATATATATATACATTACACAAAATCACACAAAATCTTTATGAACTTATAAAGAAATTACACTAAAAAGTAACGTTATTACGAATAACTAAAAAACCTACTTTTCATCTCTTAACCTAATTTAAATGGGATCACATCAAAAACACTAGCTATCATATAAAAAAAGAATGATCAAAATCGGCTCACCCAGTAAAAAGTTACGCGATAAGACACAAAAAAACAGTCAAAATTGAGAACCTCGTTCTTTTTTGAAGTCTATTGAAAATAAATGACTGACACTTGGCCTTCATTTTTTACATTTCTAGTACATTGAGTATTGCATAATATAGGGTGTCCCAAAATTAACGCAAGATTTGAATTAAATAGAAAATGCCATTTTAGTCTTTTAATAGCGAATGAATAATGAATATAATAGCAAATGGCGGCAAAGTCAAATCTTGCGTTAATTTTGGGACACCCTATATAATAAATACGTTGATGCCTGTCGTGGCGCAGAGGCACAAGCTTGTGGCTGTAAACACGACAGGTTATAGGTACGAATCCCACTCCGGGAAATAAAATTATTCAATTATATTCAGTATTTTCATGTCCTCGCCTATACCAAAGTATCAAAGCAAAGCGCGGCGTTGAGTTCTGCCTAAAACCGGCGGAAAGTGGGTAACAGAAATTTTGATAGAGACCAGAGTGTCTTAACACTAGGTTCTCAGGTTCCCTCTGCCTACCCTGTATCCGGGATACTGCGTGAAGCTAAAAAGCAATAATAAGCTTTAGGTGTCCATTAGCAGACGCACGCTTTCAATTCATGAAATAAGCTGTCTGTCTAATAATTGCATCTACTTGTACTCGTAGTGATTATTTGATGCAAGAGTTAATATATAGTCTTCTCTATATAAATTAATACATAAATTTCAACCGACTTCGATAAAGCAATTCTTAACTGGGTATATATTCTTTTGATGTTTTTCTATACATGATAGACTCCTGACGAATAGTTTTGAGTTATTCGTAATAATTTTACTTTGTAACGCAATTTATCTGAGAAGACTTCTTTTTTGTTTTAAATTTAAATTATTTTTGATATTAAGTAATAATGGAAGTTGTCGGTGTCAATTGAAGATTTTGAATATTAACTACTTTAATATTTTCTCTGAAAAATAGGAAACATATTATTAATAATATGTAAGTTTTGTCCGTGGCGATCCCGGCGGCTTAGAATAGGGGTCACCCTGGTATTAGGAGTGTCGTAAGAGGCGACTAAAATACGTGTGGTAGAGTCACGTTGCCAGCAATGGTAACACCGAATGGGCAGGCTCGACCGGTTTATTACCACCCCGGCATTTAAAACCGGTGTCAAGTAGCGGCTTCTGGCCGCTGCGCGTTTCACGTGGGTAATGCCGGGCCCCGATCTTAACCCAAACCCTCCCTTGAACATGACGCGGTACTGAAAGAGATATTACCCCAGGGAGGGTACCAGTGCCTCCCGGTACTGGAGAATCCCACCTCACTGAGGCCTAAAAATCAGGCCGCCGTCGAATTCTGGGGAGGCCACAGTTTCGCGCGTTACCTTCAAAAAAGCGCGCCTACTCCCTACACCTCAAGGCCGGCAACGCACCTGCGTAGCTCCTCTGGTGTTACACGGGGCCAGGATGGGCGGCGAGGATCACCATCAGGCTGAGCCCGAACGCTCGTTTGCCTTGTCCTTTCCATAAAAAAAAAAAAAAGAAAAAAAAAAAAAAAAAAAGTCAGGATGATATTCCGTTATCCACTTTCCAGGCGATTCAGAGAGTGTGTTAAATGACGATTTATTACTAAAACATACTATACTAATCACAATAATTTAAACATACATACATTTACATTCTTCTTCTTTAACTTCGCTTTGTCCCGCATATAGCAGGGTATTCAGAGGAATCAGAGAGAACCTAAGGGTTAAGACACTCCATTTCCTTTCAGCAATACCGTTCCCCCACTTTCCGCCAAGTTGAGGCATTGCGGGTTAGTGGTGGAACTCAATGCCGCTTTGCCTGTTACCAAACCCAGGAAATGAAAATACTGAGCTTTAAATTTGCTGGAGTGAGAATCGAACCCACAACCCGTTTTCGGTCGCACGCTTGTGCTTGTGTTATACATTTATTCATCCAGAATGGGAATCAAACCTACGACCAATTGTATTTTTAATAAGAGTTTACTCGATGAATAATAATAATATGATAAGCTATACCGTAAGTGATTACGAAACAAAAATGCAAAGAATATAAAGTTTTTATTAAAACTAATTTAAATTTTATTATCTTTTATATAATAAAATATTTATATAATAAAGATATAATAACTATTTCCTCTTGAATAAACGCGATGTATTTCATTTACCTTATTGTTCTATCCCGTAATAAATTGTATTTTTTTTTTAAAATCACGATCTATCCCACATATAACCGGGTAGACAGAGGAAACAAGAGAATTTAGTGTTAAGACTCCGTTCTCTTCTTCATTGGAACATTTCCGTTCCCCATCTTTCGCCGAATTGAGGCATTGCGTGCTGAGTGGCGGAACTCAACGCCGCGCTTTGCTATGTTACCAGAAATGAAAATACTAAATATTATTTAGAATTTCCTGGAGTGGGAATCGAACTCGCAACCTGTCGCGTTTACAGTCACGCTTGTGCTTCTGCGCCATGACAAGCGGTAACTATCAACATAACTAAATGGCCTTACAACCATACTCATAGTCCTCAATTAAAGTTTAACTCGAATTAATCGTCCAAAACGGTTTGCTATTAACTCTCAATTTATACCCAGTATCTAAATAGCTTATTAAGGTCAATTCGACGACAGCCATTGCCACAGTCGAACTATGTACATACATGAGTATAAAGCGTGTTGCGTTACTGAGTGACTGAATTTAGCGTGTAGGTTCCTTGGGGGGAGGCCATCATGGCGCAATGGGACAACTTCCGACAGTAAAGGCGAGTGGTTGTAGGTTTGATTGCCTTTCGGCGATATATATATATATATATATATATAGCTATATATATATATATATATATATATAGACATTGCGTCTACAACGCGTTGCCTAGCAACGTATGTGTTACACTTTGTAATAAAAATGGATGTTAAACCATGACAGGGTGTGTAACGTTTATTTTATCAGTTTCAATATATTTTTAAGCATTATTTTAGAAGGATATTATCATTGTGCACTCCTTTTCTATATTAGTGTGCCAAGTTTCATGCTACTCCGTCCGTATAATTTTCAGAAGAAGGAGCACAAAATTTTCAATCCTTCGCTATGTTAAAATTAAGCACGACATCGAGTTCCGCCACTCAAATTCGAACGAAAAGCAGAAGACAGAGTGTCTTAACTCAAAACTCTCTCTAACTACTGTCTGAATATAGCGATAAGCTTTAAAAAAAAATAATCAACGCAAACGAAGACGCGGCATACAGCTAGTATAGTATAAACGTGTCTATCGCGTACTCAACTACACACGTAGCGTTATTTTATTTGTGTCGAAGTGCTTTTATATTCAATTAAGTAAGTGGAGCAAAGTGAAGCTTCATCAGTGACTGTTACTGTTGCGAAACAGACATCACTCACTTTGTCTAATAAATAATGAATGCATTGTATTTTATTTTATTACGTCTAGACTAGTTGTGGCGAAGTGGGACAGAGTATGACTATACACGACAGGTTGTGGGTTCGATTCTCGCCAAATCAAATTCAAGGAAATTATTATATGCATTAGATACGAGTACTTTACACTGGTAAGACAAAGCGCGGTGTTAAGATCCGCCACCTAATGTCTCTAATTAGCGCAGAAAGAGTAGAATGGAATGCCTTCACACAAACTACTTTCTGACTACAACTACTTACTACCCTGCAACTACCTTGCTTAAACTCTTTACAGGTTTTGCTTAAACTCTTTTTTTTTTTTTGTTTGGTGGTAGGAGGTTCGTCCTCCGTCTGGCTCGCGACCACTATCATGTCAAAGACGAACCGCCAAATATCTTATGATGTGTTGCGGTTCGATGGCATGTAAGCCAGGTTTTCCCCTTTCCCACCATCCTTTCACCAAAATGTGAGGTGGTTTCGATAGCGGACTACTATTATCCTTCCTTTCCATCTGCATCTCTAGGTTGGCAACGCATCTAGTACATCTCTTGTGTTGTAGATGTTTCGCCGGAGCGAAGGTAACCACTTACCATCAAGGCAGTCCCTTCTGCTCGTTTGCCATCCGGTATCCATAAAAAAAAAAAAAAAAAAAAAAGGACATAGAATATACATAATCCTTGTTATTGATTAGCTTTTGCGACTAAATTTCAAACGAAATACACTCATAAAGGAAGTATCTCGTTTAAAATTACTTACGAAAACCTTTATAATTCGTCAAGCCATGGCCAATTCATTTAAACTCTTTTCTCACATAGCAAGGTGGTTAAGGAAAGAACCTAGTGTTAAGACACTACGTTTCACCAGCTGCTTTGCGCTCGTATTCAAGACATAGCGGAACATGGCGGATATGGCGGAACTCAACGCCGCGATAAAAACAGGGACAAATTAAATTTAGCTTACGTATCTCTCCCCATTTATTATGACAAGTTTAATAACTTTCTACGCATATTAAATGAAACGTTCTCACTTGCCACTTGTAACTGTTCTTTTTTTTTTTTTTTATGGATACCGGATGGCAACAGAGAGCAAGAAGGACCGCCTGATGGTAAGTGGTTACCTTCGCCCATGAACATCTACAACACAAGAGATGTACTGCTAGATGCGTTGCCAACCTAGAGGATACAGATGGAAAGGGAGGATAATGTAGTAGTCCATATCAGGACACCATTTTGAGGAAGGATGGGTGGGAGAAAGGGAAAACTACAAACACATGCCATCGAACCGGAACACATCATAAGATATTTGGCAGTTTTTATCTTTGGTATGATGATAGTGGTCGCAGCGAAGGCCGAACGGAGGACGAACCTCCTACCACCAACAAGTTTTAAGTCAAACAAGTTTTTTCTATCATAACTCAATATTCATTACCATCTAACTGTCGAGTGCCGAGTGTGAAGTGTCGTCGATCGAGCTTCACGTGTTATTTAATTAAAAAAATGTAATTATCGTTTTAGTCGGCACTTACCTAGTACATGTCAGAGTGAAATTATTCAATTATTTTCATATGTTTATTTTTTTTTTTAACTTCGCTGTATCCCGCATATATGGGTAGGCAGGAACCAGAACCTAGTGTTAAGACACTACCTTCTCTTTTTCAACATTTCCGTTCCATACTTTCCGCCAAATTGAGGCATTGCGTGTTGAGTGGCGGAACTCAACTTTCGCCCTTTTCCTTGTTGGCCTTGTTCTAGGTGTGCCTCTGTGCCACGACAGACGTTATTATTATTGCATATTTTTACAGCTTCCCATATTTTTCCGCACAGCAGTGTAGTCAGAGAACAAGTGTCAAGACTCTGTGTCACTTACCGGGTGGTATTAGGACTTGGCAGGTCTTGTTGTATTATTTTCATACTTTTTTTTTTATTATTACATTTTGTTGTGAAACTGTTTTACGCATAGTATAATTGTGCGAGAGAACATTAACCGAGAAAACCCTTGACTCATCAACGTTCTTTCCAGGCACGTCAGTCGACAAGTTAATTCAATTTTAAATGTCTTGAAGTAAAAATAATAGTGAAACAATAAAATTTATTACAGTAATAATGAGAGGAAATGGGGAGAATAATTATTTGTTTTTCATGATAGAATAAACGCACGACAGGTTGTGGGTTCGATTCCCACATGGTACTAGGAAGACATGGGCGTTCTTTTGGCCTCGGCCAGTTAGCGGGTAGAGGAGCACCGTAAGGTTTTAATGGTATTCGGGCGGTCTATCATCTGCCATTCCGGTGCCATAACCAGTCCGAGTCCCGAGTCCCAAATCGGGCGGATTTGTATTCTAACAGTTTTCCTCATGTGTTAAATGCAAAAGCAAGATTCTCTTTGCTTACCTTTTTATAAGTAAAAGCGTTAAGTTGGTTTTATATGTAAGAATTTTTATTTTTATAAAAGCCTGCATAATTTTTCATGTCATTTAACAATTCTAAAATATTATAATGACTTGAATGTGAGTTATTTACACAATGAAATTTACAAAATAAGACAAATAAATAATATATTTTTTCCTCTAGTACAGTACTACTGCCACAAGGTAAAGACGACAATTATAGCTACAAATAATTATAATAAAACTTAACCTTTAGTAGAAGGATGATTAATATCAACTGTAAGTTGTCAGTGTCAGTCGGTCAGTACACATTTCCTTCCCCAAACCTTCCATTCTTGGCGCATTTTTTTTTCTAAAATTAAGCAAGAAGCATGCCGTGGCGCAGAGGTCCGGGTTGTAGTTTTGAGGATTCCCACTCCAGGGAAGCAAAATATATTAAATATTCCTTAGTAATATCGAATTAGCGAGAAATCTCTCTTTAAGCTATTATAGAATTTCGGCCTGTCTAGAACTGTCATTAGTTCATTTCTAGAAAGTATTTTGGAAACATTAGTAAAAAAAAGAAAACAGACAACAAATTTTTTTTTTTTTTTATGGATAACGGATGGCAAACGAGCAGAAGGACCACCTGATGGTAAGTGGATACCTTCGCCCATGGACATCTACAACACCAGAGATGTTGTAGATGCGTTGCCAACCTAGAGGATACAGATGGAAGAGAAGGACAATGTAGTATTCCGTTCTCGGAACCACCACATTTTGGGGAAAGGATGGGTGGGAATGGGAAAACCTGGCTTACATGCCATCGAACCGGAACACATCATAAGATATTTGGTGGTTCGTCTTTGACATGATAGTGGTCGCGAGCCAGACGGAGGACGAACCTCCTACCACCAAACAAAAAATGCTAAATTTAAACTAAAATGTTAAATTATTACAAATAACTCCAAAACTAATCGTCAGATATTAACTGTAAGGCAGTAGCTATCATATAAAAAAAGGAATCAAAATAAGTTCACACAGTAAAAAGATATGCGGTAGTAAACATTAAAAATACAATCGAATCTCCTTCCTTTTTTAAAGATGGTTAACAAAATATATTCGTTAATTATAGAACAGTAAATACAAGGCAACATAGTGTAATGAAGCATTGCGCGTCATTGGGAACAAAAAATAATAAAAATTTGGATAAGTTCACTTATTTTTAAATGTCAGTAAATATTTATAGTAAAACTTTTAAATTTATTTTTAGAAACGAAGGAAATGGGGAGGGTCATTATTTGTTTATTAACTACAGTGGGTGGTGAATTCTCGTGGTCACCTGACAACGACTCCTGACCAGAGCTACTGCCATGCTATGGTTATTAGTTCATAAAATACTCTATCGTGTTTGCATTTTTTTTATATATTTTTTTAATAAAAAGCATTAAAAAGCAACCGCATACCCGCATAGCAGGGAACACACAAGAGGGGAGCGCTTCCATACGCGGCACCATGCGCGACATTGAGTTCCGCCACTCAGCACGCAATGCCTCAATTCAGTTGAAAATGGGGAACGGAAATGCTAAATGAAAACGGAGTGTCGGGAGAGAACGAAGAGTTTCAACGCTAGGTTCTCAGGCTCCTTCTGCCAACCCAGTTATGTGCGGGATACAGCGTGAAGCTAAAAAAAACAAGATACTCTTTCCGATTTCCGACCAACTTCAAATGCGTGTAGCGTGGCGGAACTCAACACAGCAATAAAGTTCCATATGAAATTTAAATATAATAGCAGGTTTCCATTACACATAATAACAAAGCTATTCAATTACGCAGTTATCAGCGACGAGTAACGAGGCTCATTAGCCAAATAAAGCTAATTTTACTGTTATTGTACCAGTAAGTATGACGATACGGCGCGGCGCGACGCGTGACGGTCGAGAGAAGGTCGCGAGGTTTTATATACTGTAACAAGCGTGAATAAGTTGATAAGTTCATAATTATTTTTTTTACAGAAAATTTGAAACACGATGTAACATTCGTAGTAGAAAAAGTTACGTTAATGACTAGAGACAAACACACGTCTGTAGGAAGTGTAAGATAGTACATATAAAAAAGTCACTGTATGTATATACTCCAAGATTTATTTAGTTGACACACTTCGATTCCTGTATTTAACGCATCTATTTGTATTTGAATATTAAAGAATATATATTGTAATAAATATTATTAAAGCAAGTAATAGAAATAACATAGCCATTCTGAAAATAAACTAAGTCCTGCATATTTATTGTGAAAATGAATCCTGTACAATAATATACCAATATATCGCCGACATATTCATGGTGTTGCTCATCGCATTGCAGAGAGAGCAGAGAGGAGAGCGGAGAGAGCCTGTGATTCTAGACACAAGTATACATTTAAAAGATCACTTAAAATTGCCCATTAATTAACCTTCACGTCAACTGTTCACGCTCATCTCCCTATCTAACCAAATTTAAAACAACTCCTACTAATGCCATCAGTTCACCATGTTCAAGGATAATCGAACACCTCGGATAATCGAATTACAACATTTTATTGACTTGTTCCTAGAAAATGCAATAATGAAAATGCTATAGCAGTCACCGGAACTTATAATATCGCACGCTGTGTTTTTACTATCCAGTATTTGCTTTTATTATTTTAAAGAATAATTACATACATGGTTAACAATACGAGTATGTCATGTAAAAAAATTATTGTAAAATAAATATTATGAACCATAAAATAAAATAAATAATGTAGAAATGTTAAAAAAAATCTTATAAAAAATACAGTAGGCCCCTTTGAAATTCCGGTTAATAGAACCCCGGATAATCGAGGTTCTACTGTATACGTAAATCGGCTAATCCACCTATTCATGCTTAATATTTTTTTTCTAGCTTCACGCTGTATCCCGCATATAGCAGGGTAGGCAGAGGGAACCTGAGAACCTAGTGTTAAGACACTCCGTTCCCCACTTTCCGCCGGATTAAGACATGGCGCGCTGAGTGGCCGAACTCAACACCACGCTTTAACTTGTTACCAGTACAAGGAAATCTAAATACTAATTTAATATTTTCACATACTTGTGCCTCTGCGCCTAGACAGGCTTTTTTTAAGTTATAAATTACATACATACCCTATGCAGAAAGCAAATCCACTAACATTTGTAAAATTGTATGCAAATCAACTTATCAACCTATTCACCCTTATATGTATATTTACGTATACGAGTATTATTATGAAGAACTAAACCTGTAATACCACTTGTACTCACTTATAGTGATTTTTTGTTTTCAAGTGGCGCCAGTATTCAAAAAAAAATAAAATAAAAACATCTATTTACGCTTCATTTTAATCTCGTCTCTTGTCGGATAAAATATCATTACTAGTTTTTAACCTACTTCTAATAAGGGAGATTCTGTTACATACACACATACATAGCTTCACGCTGTATCCTGCATATAGCAGGGTAGGCAGAGGGAACCTAGTGTTAAGACACTCCGTTCCCCACTTTTCGCCAAATTGAGGCATTGCGTGCTGAGTGGCGGAACTCAACGCTGCGGTTTTGCCTTGTTACCAAACCCAGGAAATGAAAATACTAAACTTACATTTCCTGGAGTGGGATTCGAACCCACAACCTGTCGCGTTTACTGTCGCACGCTTGTGCCTCTGCGCCACGACAGGCGGTTCTCTATTCAATTGTATATTTTTGTATG
>JAKGSA010001471.1:25418-59526 GCA_033558755.1 Philaethria dido
TCCTCCCCTTCCATCTGTATTCTGTAGATTGGCAACGCATCTACAGAATACAGATGGAAGGGGAGGACAATGTAGTAGTCCGCTATCGGAACCATCACATTTTCGGGAAAGGATGGGTGGGAAAGGGGAAAACCTGGCTTACATGCCATCGAACCGGAACACATCATAAGATATTTGGCGGTTCGTCTTTGACATGATAGTGGTCGCGAGCCAGACGGAGGACGAACCTCCTACCACCAAACGTTGTTACCGCATAAATATTTACTGGGTGTACAAATTTTGATGATTCTTTTTTTATATGATAGCTAGTGTTTTTGATGTGGTCTCGTTTTTTAGTTAAGACCGGAAGAGTAACTATTGAGTTATTCGTAGTATATTTACTTTTTAGTACATTTTATTTAGAAGTCAATATTCTTTTTTTCTTAAAATGTTTGTTAATCATATTTCATATTTCTTACTTTGTTTTTATATAGTAATAATTGACGTCACCGTTGCATAGTGGTACAACGTTTAATTGTAAATGCGATTGGTTGTGGGTTCGATATCTACTCCTGGGTATTTAGTGTATTTAAATCATTTTCATTTGAGGCCATCGTGGCACAGTTGGACAATGTACGTCTGTAAACGTGGTTGTAGATTCAATACCATTCGGGGGAATTATAATTAAAGTATTCTTATTTATCCGCTCTGGTGAACAAAACGCGGCGTTAAATTCCGCCACTAGAAATAGTAGACATTTTTTTTTAATTTCCTCTGTTAATTACCATGTCATTTAATGTAACAATTAATTTATGATCAATTCCGTCCTTCCTTTTTTTAGATATAAAACAGGCTTTGCATCCGAGTAAAAGCGACATTTCCGGTTTTTAAACGAACGATGTTGATGACATTGTGGGCTTATAGAAAATCCAACGACCCCTGCATTAATTAACATACGCATATACAGTGCTTATGCAAACAGGTAGTTTTCTAATTACAGCACACAATGCGTACATCAGTCTTCAAGTCTATTGATAGTGATTAAAAGCGCGCCTACTCCCACCTCAAAGGCCGGCAACGCACCTGTAGCTCCTCTGGTGTTACACGGGGCCGTGGGCGGCGGGGATCACTTACCATCAGGTGACCCGAACGCACGTTTGCCTTGTCCTTTCCATAAAAAAAAAAAAAAACACAGCGGTCAGTGTTGAGAATAACATTCACAGTGCGACATCTTATCTTATTCTTCTTCATCATCATTAAATTAATTCGTCGTATCAATTTGAATGCTCATATGATGTTCTGCCAGTGTGTAGTCACGTTGACTGCATCTTCTGGTGCCTCAATGAGATCGACGTTTGAGCAAGAATTGACGGTTGATAAAAGCATGTGTGCCATGGTTTGTTCATACCATAAACCATGACATGCTTATCGAATATTTTTAGGATTACTTAAAATAACATAGATTTTTAAAAAATGTTCAAAAAAAGCAGGAACTTTAGTTTTTTTATCTGTGAGTCATCGCGCAGCTTAATGCTTCCGATGTGGTTCATTTTAAATGATGTTAAGATCGATTTTGAGATATTCGTAATAGTCATGCTTTTTAGACTATTCTATGTGCAGTAGGTTTTCTTATTTCTTAAAATATTTAAAGTTGCTGTAGTTCAAACGTTCACCATTGATAATTTGGTCACTAAATGGACTTAAATAATGTAATTGGAAAACTACCTCAATGTGCGGTCAATACACACGAGTGACGTCACATCCGCAGCCGCTGTTACAACCGACTGAGAGACAAAAGGTTAACATTGACATTCAAATATCAGGCTTTATCTAATTTGTAAGTATATTGAGATAAACGATTGATTGTTTTATTTGATACTTTTACTGATGACCTCGTTGAAATACACGTGTCAAACTAAATTTAGTTGTGTAATTATAAAGTAGCTTCGCGCTTTATCCCGCAAAACAGGGCAGATAGAAACTAGTGTCAAGACACTCTCTTCACCGCTTTCCGTTCAAATTCGAAACGATATTTAGAGGCGATACTCAATACCGCGTCCTACCAAAGTGGAGAAATATGAGTAATTTAAATATAATTCCCCCCGAGTGGGAATCGAACACACTAGCAAATAAAACCAAATAAACAACCAGCTAAATTTCCTTTTACAATTTTTTTGTCAATTTTACTTATTTATTACTAAGGCCATCGTGGCGCAGTGGGACAGTATCTAACGATTAACGTAATTGTAGTTTCAATTACCACTCAGGAGCATGACTAACATTAAAATCATTTCAAAACAAAGTGCGCGGTGTTAAGCTCCGCACGCAATGGGAATTCGGTTGGGAAGCGGACACACTACCTTGCTATGCCAAAAACCGTAAAACTGTAAGTACTTATTAATACTGCAAAGGATTTTAATCTATATTACCATGTGCAGTGACCCATGAATGGCACATACATTTACGCAACCTCTCACATTGACATTCAAACGTTCATATGTAACCTATAGGGTACATAACACTTCCGGAATGGTTACCATGACGACGGTGTAACAATGTCACTCACCTGCACTCGGACACTTCATGGGAAAGGATTTGATAACATATGTTATATTAAATAAGTATAATGAAAAGAGAAATGATGCCTGAGATAACTGTGGCGCAATGGAACAGCGTCTGACTGAAAACGTGATTGGTTTTGGGTTCCATTCCCTATTGGAGGAATTGATTATACTTATTTAAATTATTATATATTCTTCTCTCTGGTAAGATAACGCGGCGTTGAGTTCCGCCATTTAGCACGCAGTTTCAATTTGGGTGAAAAGCGAAGAATGGAATATCTTGACACCAGCTTCTCTCTGAGTACTCGAATGCGGAATATATCAGCTAATAAAATACATGACATTTAACTAGCTGCTATTAATAAAGTAGTTATAATATATATTTTATCTGCATCTTCCGATGTAAGCTGGATTTAACAAGTTTTAGGTTAAGCTTCGAGTATTTTTTGAAAATTCATATTTATATTTCACATTTAGGTTTCCTTTTGAAGTATTTTGTCCTTCGCCAGTTGTTACCAGGATTTGACCAGAGAGACTGATTTTTCCTCTCTCTTTGATCAGTTCTCTTCGCTATTTAGGTATATATCGATTGACATTACCTATATTTGCCTAGATCTTCCTGCACCTACACAGATAAGATAAATATTTTTTCTAGTATAATCAAAATTGCGTATTGGCTATTTCTGAACTAAATACATATTGTTGTGTCACTGTATTCACTCCCACTCCCACTAATTAAAGCCATACATCTATATATAAATACGTGAAGCAAAAACTTTGGACCCCTTTTAACGAAAATTACGCGGACGGAGGAGCATGAAATTTGGCACACTTATTCTTTATATAGAGAAGAATAGCAGAATGCTAACATTGTTTTTAAATAATGCCAAAAAAATATATTAAATTAACAATACAAATATTACACACATTACCATGATTCGACATCCATGTTTATACAAATTGACATATACATTGCTAAAATCAACGCGTTGTTAACGCGTCAACGTGGACACTAGTATATTTAAATTCGTAGATCACTAACAGAGCAAAGTAAAGCAAAATAAATAGTGACGCAATCGTATAGGAATGTTGTTACGGAATCAGCGATCACTGATAGAGCTCAAGTTCTTAGCATAATTCGACCGATTGAGAGTCCTTGCGTGCTGCTGGCTGCACACTGTGCGAGTTTTTGTTAGAATTTTTATATAAGTAGACAAATATCTTTTGTATATTTGTTATTAACCAACTTCAAAAAAGGAGGAATTCGATTGTATTTTTTTTTATTTGTGTTACTGCATAGGTTTTTAGTGAAAAACCAATTTCGATTTTTCTTTATTTATATGATAGCTATTGCTTCTGGTGCGGTTCCATTTAAATTCAATTAAGATTGGATGAGTAATATTTGTGTTATTCGTAATAATTGTACATTTTAGGGCATTTTTTATTAAGTCGGTTTTCTTTTTACCCGATTTTCAGAGGAAGGTCATGTTTTTCGCGAGTAACATGTATGTTTGTAATATTCTTTATTACCTCATATCTTCCAAACCCCTGCACCGATTTACATAATTGAGGTGACGTTAGATAGGTATTGATACTCCAAGTGTTTTTAGATATGTGACGTCACTTTTAATTCAATATGGCGCCATATTCTATTGCCGTCTAGATGTAATTACGTCATGAACAAAAATATCGTTGGTGGGTACCGTGTGGGGTGTCAAATGAAAAGACTTAATTGCACATTTCATATTTTTACACATTTATTATAGCTTATTTTATTTGTATTTGTTTTCTAAATTTGAAGAATTGGTTCAGTAGCGTTTTTTTGTTCTTTATAATTATAACACCAGAAAAATAGCCTACAAGAAAATAAGATGAATATAGAGTATCAGGAATATCAAGGTAACTGTAAGATTTATTATTCACTATTGCCATTTTTTTTATTATATTATAATAAAAAATCGATCAAGTCCCTAGTGTGTAATCAGTTTAAGTCACTTAGCTATTCAATGCACAGTCTGAGGTGACCTTATCAAACGATTTTAAGTGTGGATGCGCGTGCGCTGCGTTAATGTGGAACGTAATGGGTGCTTTATTACACGTGTACCAACACGTATTCGTACATACAGCTTCACGCTTTATCCCGCATGCCGACACAGACATTCCATCCGAATTAGAGACGTTGCGTTTTAAGTGATGGAACTCAACGCCGCGCTTTATTTCATATACGTGAACATGCACGAACACGTACGTGTAACTTCACGCTATATCCCGCAAGGCAGGGCAGAGCTAAAGACAACCGAGTGTCAAGAGAATATGTTCTATATTTTTCACCTGAATTAGGAACACTCCCTGTTAAATGGTTTTAAGCTTATCGCCATGCTTGTTCTTCAGAGCGCAAAAATGACAATAATTTAAATATAATCATTACCATAAGCAGGAATCGAATTCGGAACCAATCGCGCTTACAGTCTGGTTGCCCCATTGCGCTATAATGGCCTTATTATACTTACATACACAATATAGTAGTTCAAGGCATTCTAAATATATTTATTGATATTTTTTTTTTTTTTTTTTTTATGGATACCAGCCGGATGGCAAACAGGCAGAAGGACCGCCTGTGGTAAGTGTTACCTTCGCCCATGAACATCTACAACACAAGAGATGTACTAGATGCATTTGCCAACTAGAGGACCACAGATGGAAAAGGAGGACAGTAGTAGTCCGCTATCCAGACAACCACATTTTGGGGAAAGGATGGGTGGGGAAGGGAAAGCCTAGCTTACATGCCATCGAACCGGAACACATCATAAGATATTTGGCGGTTCGTCTTTGACCCCATGATAGTGGTCACGAGAGCCAGACGGAGGACGAACCTCCTACCACCAAACAATATCAATAAATATAGATTTCAACTTAGTATCCAATTCCATAATTGTTTTGGTAAAATGTAATAATAATTACTGTTTTAAATGTTTAGGTATTTTGAGAAATTAAGAGAATTTATATTTAGTTTATTTTCAATAATAAAATCATATATAGGGAAGTAGTTGGTAGGAAAATAGGTAAACAGATAGGGAGGTAAATAGGAAGGAAGGTAGATGAGTAAATAGATAGAAGTAGGTAGGTAGGTAGTTAAACGGCAGATACTAGATAGATGCTTTTACATTTAGAATGGGTTACCTTCACTTGATAAACGGAATAATATTTCTCTTTTTCGTATAAAACAATAACCTTAATCATTCTGAAATTAATATTAGTAACTTTATGCTTTATCCTGAATTACAAGGTAGGCAGTCAGAATCTAGTGTCAAGACACTCCAGTTCGCCGTTTTCCGCTCGCACGCATCACGCACACGCCCGCACACTTTTACGCACGCACTGCACTTTGCACACACTAATGATATAAAACCGGCTAAAGAGTCGCCCCAATATCCTTGCATGTCATCTATTATATTTAAAAACTTTTAATATCGGTCCATTACAGAATCCCTTTAAGGACTGAAGAGTTTGCCCACGAAATTGCTTGAGTTGAGTAACTTGAGTTGAATCTTCCTTAACCTTTCTTGACTAATATACATTGCAAAAACTAAAAAAAAGCCTCTATTTTTTAGTCCGCTAATAACTCTTAGGTATATAGATATAATCTTCCCCTATGTCTGTCATATACTTTGAGTGAAACGCGATATAATCTTGTGGACAAAAACATACATGTATACTTACAAGTCAAGTAATTTTTTATACCACGACGGTGGCAACAAGGTACACGGCCCACCTGATGGTAAGTGGTTACCGTGGCCCTGGACGCTTGCAACACCAGGGACATCGCACGCGTTGCGACCCTTCAAAAACCTATTTATTCCCTTTTGAAGAGCCCATATTGTAGCAGCCCTCTGGGAAGAAGCCTCGGCAAGGAGATCATTCCACAATTGGAGGTCACGGAGGCAGTTAAAACCTATTTTGAAGTGTTTAACTAAGTAAATATTATTATCCCCCTATCTACACAATTTACTATGGTAACAGGAGTTTTTATGGCACCTTTCATGTTCACAACGAGACCGACACCATATAAAATCATAAACACATGAAGAAAACGTTCTGTATGTAGCATTTAATTGATTAATATTTAGTGATTATGATAGTAAATGAGAAGCGCCACAAAAGTCATAAAGGCCAATCGTGCAGACGCACAAACGTGCCTCTCTGTAAGCACCTGTGACAGGATTTTGTGGGTTTTGCTCGCTCTGGTAACAACACAGTGTGGCGTTGAGTTCCACCCCCATTTATCACGCAAAACCTCACTTCGGCAGAAAGTTTAGGGCAAAATGCGAAGATCAGGTGTCTCTTAACACTTAAAGTCAATGTCAAAGTCAAAAAATAATTTTATTCAAAATAAGAAGTTACAAGCTTCATTTTTGAACGTCAAATAATTACCACCAGTTCACTAAATTTAATGCCCCTCAGACCTGCTTGAGAAGAACCGGCAAACTCAGCAGGACTTTTTGTTTTTTTTTTTTTATATTCGACAATGGTTTACAATTCTTTATTAATCGCACAAAATGAATTAAGGTAGTGTAACACGACCTTTTTCCCCTAACAACATCTGACTGAGCGCAATTGATTAAGTGGGTTCGATTCCCACTCGGGGAGGACACGTACTCAACTTATTTCCATTTCCTCGCTCTGGTAGGATAAAACGCGGCGATATAGGGCGTCATTTAACATAGTGTTTTAATCTCTTATGGAAAGTGGAGGAACGGTGTCTTAACGCTCATATTCTCTCTTTCTATGCGAGAATAGGCTAGAAGCTGTATATTGATATTTAATGCAGCAATCCCTTCTAGTAAGGGGTCAACATTCCGGTTACACGCTAGATGGCCGGTTTCCGCCACTGCAGCGCTTTAATTACGCACGACGCGATTTTCCCACACTTGTAGATTTACTTAACGAGAGCTATTAAGTCATTTACTTCCAAGATTGCTTACTTTTAGCTTATATATGTATATACAAAAATGTATTACATTTATAGAAGAGAGTACAGCGAATGATTTTGTATTAAGGTTACATATATGTTTCAACCGATTTCTAACAATTCGATTATATTTTTTATATGTGTTATCCCATAACTTTTTACTGGATGAACAAATTTTGATTATTCTTTTTGTATATGATAGTTAAGAACTGAACCTGCGAGATGCGGAAGATTATGACGCTATGACGCCTCGCTAACCAATGGCGGAACAATGGACGAACTGTCTCGATCGTCCTCTGGCCCGCAGATGGTGTTCCTCCTCATCGGCTCCCCAGACGCAAACTATAAGTCGACGCCAGTGTATTCACCCTCTCGAACGAAAAATTATATTCAATATCTTTTTCATTTTCTGCAGTCTGGTAAGACAAAGCGCGATGGTGATTTCCTTCACTTGATACGTAGTGCATCAATTTCAGGTAGAAAGTGCGAAACGGAATATCTAGACACTAAGGCCTCTTTAACTACCCTGCTATGCAGAAGAAAAAACTGCACACAGCAGGGTAGGCAGAGGGAACCTGAGAACCGACGTGTTAAGACACTCCGTTCCCCACTTTCCGCCGAATCGTGTCATTGCATTTTACGCTTTGCCTTGTTACCAAGCCCAGGAAATGAAAATACTAAACTTTTACATTTCCGGGGTAGGAATCGAACTCACAACCTGTCGTATTTACAGTCGCACGCATGTGACACTGCGCCACGGAATTACCTACTAGGGTAATATTTTTTATTTACAAAAATATATTAAAGATATTTTAAGCATCAATTATGCGCAAAAAATGACCAAGTTATTTTTATGAAAATGGCTAAGAAGGATAATTTAGCAATACATAATAGTCCTGCGACCGACAAACACCTCCCACATCCGGTATCTGTATCTGGTAACTATATAAACCTTGATTACTCAGAATATATTTCTTATACTGGTGGTCACTCAAAAAGTTTTATTACCGACTTTAAAAAAACAAGTTATCAATTCGACTGTATTTTTATTATATGCGGTACCGCACTTAATTTTACTAGGTAAACCAATATTGATGATTCTTTTTTCTTATATGATTTTTTTTTTTTTTATGGATGGCTTGATGGCAAACAGAGCAGAAGGACCACCTGATGGTAAGTGGTTACCTTCGCTTGCATGAACATCTACAACGCAGAGGCATTGTAGATGCGTTTATAACCTAAGAGGATACAGATGGAAGGAGGACAATGGCCAGTCCGCTATCGGAACCACCACAATTTGGGAGAAAAGGATGGGTGGGATAGGGGAGAAAGAAACCACGAAAGCACATGCCATCGAACCGGAACACATCATAAGATATTTGGCAGTTCGTCTTTGACATGATAGTGGTCGCGAGGCCAGACGGAGGACGAATCCTACCGCAAACAAAATGATAGTTACTTTTGATGTGATTCAATTCCCCAAATTTGTTATGATGTGATGAGTTTTCCAGTTATTCACGTAATATTTGTATTATTAAATGCACTTTGAAATCGATTTTCTTTTTTTTTTGTCAAAATTTTTAAATATTAATAATCTATCCAAGAGAGAGTATTGGCCCCAATTTAAAGAACACCTTTTACTAATTAATGATTTGTTTTTTAACAACGTAACGCCAACTGACGAAAGTCTATATTAGAATTATTTTCATTTCTTCGCTCCAGTAAGACAAAGCGCGGTGTTGAATTCCGTCATTTAATACACAGTATCTCGAAATCGAGCGGAATGAGTGTTTTGACCGCCAGGTTCTACCACGGTAGCGTACAAAAACGTTTAAGCTTCACGCTGTATCCGCATATAGCAGGGTAGGCAGGGAACCTGAGAACCTGGTGTTGAATCAATAAGCACCTCACGTTAGGTGCTGGTGACCCAGACTCAGCGTCGCTCTTTACGCTGTTATTACACCAAATCCAGAAATGAAAAAGCTGAAGCTTTACATTTCCTGGAGGCAAAATTGAACCCAAAAACTTGTCACTTTTACAGTCGCTTTTGATGCCTACGCCACGACAGGCATTTTCAAGGTTTAAATGTCGCGAATATCAAAAAATCCACTAATCAAAAAGAATGTTTCCATATACCTAATATAAATTAAATAGCTAACTTCTAAAACCAGTGCAACTTTTTACCATGACTCACAAAGGACACTCATAAATATGGAGTCAAAGAGCTGCTTGTTAAACATTTTATGTTCTTTTCTTATATCCTTTTCAACCGTTTGTCAACCGCAGGACGTCACCGGATGGAAATCATTTGGGACTGAATAGGACTATTTTTGGATGGCGGTCGAATGACAAACGTGCGTTGGCTATAAAAAGAAACAGTATAAAAAAAATCACTATGGCAATATATGGCCAAATTACATAAAATCTTATTTTGCTGTAAAAGCTATATTTATTACTATATTTATCTAGATCTGTTCAGTAGTTTCTGCGTGAAATTGTAACAAATATCCATTCATCCTCATAATCTTTCTTATTAATAATATTAGTATAATATCATCCAATCGTTCCTCTGATCGTAGCGGCACTCCGTTCCATTGGAATAAGGAACGAGCGGACGAGAGAGTGCGTCTGTGTATGCACACACACTTACGTACTATAACATATTCGCGCAGATGACACCTGGCAAATCAGTGTGTCGCCGTCGACGGATACGTCTAGGAGGACATCAGTAGAAACGTACATATTTTTAACTCAATCGTATCGTTTCCCCTTGTTTCTAAATGTATTAGCGTTCAAATAATTTCTAAAGCTCGCGGATAGCAAAGTTCGAGCAGAAAAACTTTTCGCAATTCTCGAACACTGAAATTAACGAATAACGAAAGGACAGCGTACTGACTTAGTATATTATTTTCCTTTTACTCTATTTGAACTTGACATATGAAAATCGAACTGAGATACATAATTGAATCGATGAGTGCAGAAGCAACGTAAGTAACAAAAAATGCAAAAAGTCGTAATAGATTTAAACTAGCTTAGAATGCTAACTTATACATTTTTTTTCTCTCTTCCTTCCTGCAAATTTGAAAATCCGGACTTACGTTGTTTCTGCACTCATCGATTCAATTGTGAACCATAAAATGCTAATACTTTATTTAGAAAACAACATTTTCTTCATATAAGTTAAGTGACAAATCAGAGAATTCAAGCAATCGTGTCTTCCCAACAAATAAAAAATTACTGACGGAGTGTAATGACAATTAATTATTTCAGCCCATATTGTGCCATACGTAAAAAGAAATGGAGCTACTTTTTTAGCTATCACACTCACAATTAAAGTCTACTAAAACTGATTGACCAAGTTGAGCCTTTACTTCAACTTTACCTGTGTAACGAGGAATGTTCCATCTTAGATTCCAATAACACTACAAGCAATGTTCGCAAGCCGAGGTTCGGCCTCGCAGGAGGCGCCCCTGTGACACTGCAGTTCTAAGTTGATGGTCCTCCTCCCGAGGAGGCCAAGCCAGGGTCAGAGCTCTTCAAGCTCGGCCCCCCACAAAACCCGGCGCCAATAGGGCCAACAGCATACTACACAGTCGGAAAAAAAAAAAAAGAACAAACCAATAACACACTGCCCTGAAAACAACTAACAATAAAACGCAAATCAATTATATTACAGTACATATATTAGTCAGATAAAAGTAACATAAATCCCAAGAAAAGGTGGACATATACCATTTTTCATACACACATATTTGCTACTTAACAACTACTATGATTACGAATACCTCCGAAATCTATACTAAGCCGTTGTGGCATACATCAATTGTGTAGGAGGATCGAAAAACTTATATCTTAATATCTATGATATATCAATATTACTACAATAAGACATAATTACAGAATCAAAAAAATATACTTAGATTACTACAATAAAATTTTCATTTTCTACCAAAAAGTGGAGAACGGAGTGTCCTGACACTCTGTGATTACCCTGCTATACGGGTATAGCATGATAATTCATATCAGTGGCGAGGGGTGAAAATGTTAAAAAGGTAACCGGTAATTTAAGGAAGTCGGTATATATTTAGAGAAGCCGGTATATATTTAGGTTGGACGCCCTTGCGCCTGTCGGCATCCTCTCAAGCAGCCAGTTAGTGCTTGCATTTCGCAGGGACTGAGCACCCTCTTCCCTCACCCCCCCGGTGTCGCTGTAAAGACCGCTATATTTAGGGAAGCCGGTAATTTTTTAGAGAAGCCGATATATATGGCCGGTATGGGATGTATGGTTATTTAGCCATTTCACTACCAAATTTTGGTGATGACCTTTTTTTAGGTGGTTTTAGATGTCAGAGTTTGTTTTTTTTTTTGCAATTTTTTTTCTATTGACCTTTTTTTTTAACTCTGACCTTGTGTTTTTGCAAACTCAGTTACAATTTAAGCTCCACATTTACCTGGCGATCTTTTCTTTTTGTTTTAGGTTGTTTACAAATTTTCTCTCCTGAATTTTCCCAGAACATTTGTCATTGACAAAAGTTAAGCCGGTGGGAACCGTGTTGTATGGATGCCTCGCCACTGATATATATATGTATATATATTCTAATATACATAGTACCAACATCAGACTACGTTATTATATTATTCTTAAATTTACATTACACCAATTAGGAAACATTGAAAATATTTTTTTAGGAGGTTAAAATAGACATTTACTTACTCTCTATATTTGTCCTTAAATTTTTTTTTTTATAGAACTCACTTTATAGTTACCATTATATTATGGCCATATTATATAAAATCTTTAGAAATTGTAGCTTATATTTTTTTCTATGGATAACGGATGGCAAACGAGCAGAAGGACCACCTGATGGTAAGTGGATACCTTCGCCCATGAACATCTACATTTCCCAGAGAGTATTTGGCAGATGCGTTGCTCTAGAGGATACAGAGGATGGAAGAGAGGAGGACAATGTAGTATTCCGTTCTCAGGAACCACCCACATTTTAGGAAAGGGCAGGTGGGGGAATAGGAAAGCCTGGCTTACATGCCATCAAACCCGGAACACATCATAAAGATATTTGGCGGTTCGTCTTTGACATGACTAGTGGTCGCGAGCCAGACGGAGGACGAACCTCTCCTACCACCAAACAAATTATAATGATATATATAAAGTATATTAATATAGACCGCGCGATTTGAACGCAGTCGGGGCCTGAAGTGACGTCGTCTCGCCTTGCACGCCCAATATTTGCTGTCCTTTGCGCCTTGCACGTGTATCGATACTTGATTAAATATTGAAGTCGCGTAATCATTTCGTTTTCTTTAAAACGACTGAAACTAGTACTTCCGAGTAATATAAAGAAACCCGTTTTTATTCATCGCCAAGCACGTGAAATGGCGAAGAATGTTTTGGAACAACGTATCGATTAGGGCTTCTCATGAAAATAGATTGTCGACCTGTGTTTCAAAAAAAATTATAGAAATTGATGTAAAAATCGCGCGCGGACTATATAAAGTTTCATCTAGAAGCGATCAGTAGTTATAGCCTGAAAGAGTTACAAACATCCATACATGCTCACAAACTTCCGTATTTATAATATTAGCAGGCTACTGGTTTATTTCCGGCAATATTTATTCTATCTACAAAAAAAGTTATTGTTATTATACCTTATTACATTAGGGTATGCTTAAATACATTTACACTGAAAAAGGACCTATTTCTTATAAATAGACGAAAATATTGAGCTGTTTACCTAAACTATTAAAATTTTGATAAAATTATATTAAATTGTAGAGTTTATGAAAAATGCAGAATAAAAATAGAAAATAGAAAATCAGTCTTAAAAGTGCTTAGACAGTTTCATAATTATTTCTAAATATTTGATATTTTTTCATATTATAGTATGGACATGTTAAATTTGTTAAACTATTAACAAATTACAGATACGGTTTATGGTTGAAAATCTTATAAATGTATCGAAAAACCATTATTTTAAGTATTGTTAAAGCAGATGAGGCAGCGATAGAAAGGGAACTATACACCACGCTGACACATACATACAAATACACTGATATTCAATACAATACAATACAATACACTACATTACAATACGCTACAATACAATACAATACAATACATTACAATACACTACAATACGCTACAATACAATTATACTCAATTACAAAGAAAACTTACTAAAACGAAGCAACAAAATTTCTATTTTCGCTTATCATAAAACGCGGCTGCGTTGTTGTTGCTCCAGTCAAGTTCTACTTATAACACAACAGACTAGTCCTAATGACTAGGCTTATTACACTACCTTTACTATCAATCTTTGAGCTTAAATTTACTAATTTACTTATAAATATTCATAAATAAATATTAGGATTATCTATAGAACTTGGCACATTTTATACCTGAATTCTATTACCGGCGACGTTGTGAGCCACACATGTTCTTAATATTAAATTTGACACCTATTTTTTACGTTACGTTTGCGTTACGTTTGCGTCACGTTTACGTGACGTTTACGTGACGTTTACGTGACGTTTACGTGACGTTTACGTCACGTTTGCGTCACGTTTGCGTCACGTTTGCGTCACGTTTACGTTACGTTTACGTTACGTTTACGTTACTTTTACGTTACGTTACGATTACGTTTCGTTTACGTTACGTTTACGTTACGTTTACGTCACGTTTACGTCACGTTTACGCTACGTTTACGCTACGTTTACGCTACGTTTACGTTACGTTTACGTTACGTTTACGTTACGTTTACGTTACGTTTACGTTACGTTTACGTCACGTTTACGTTATGTTTACGTTACGTTTAAGTGGTGTTTTTGGTTATAAAAACATAAATATTTCCCCAAACTTACGTTGAAAAAAAAGCAGTTCAACAAACATTGGACCATTTTCTTATGAAAGAAAGCCGACCTACGACAACAACCACTATGGACACATCAGACAGTGATTAATTCTAAACTTACATAAATTATATGAATATGTAGTTTATTTTGTTTAATTGAATACGTTTTTTGTATATTATTTTTGTTTGAGAAACTTTACTTTATTCAATTTTATTTTTAAAAGGTAGTATTTTCGTATGCCTGGAACCTATCTTCGATCATTAAATGGTTTGCCATAGAAAATCTATTTTCACTTTGCGTCGTTTCAATTTGCGTCGTGTTTTTTGGAACGTAACCCCGACGCAAACGAGGTATGGGTGTGCTAACTATACCCCGCGACATTGTACGCGTAGAATATAAAACCTGAAAGCTTTCCTATTTTGGTAGGAAATTTAAGAAATCTCTTAGTACCTTAGACTCCCCGAAGAGCCCAGTTTCTAGCTGCAAACGCGACTGGTTGTAAGTTCATTTCCCACTTAGGGTTATGATTATATTAAATAATGTTAATCTCCCCCCTCTGGTTAACAAAAAGCGCGGCGTTGAGTTCCGCCGCAAAGTTTTATTACCTTGCTGTACGGGTAAAAGCATGTAAAAAAAACTCAACTAAGTTACCATTTGGGGCGGCCAATAAACGTCCAATTTTACTCTTTTTTTAATTAATTTGGCTTTTAACTTATCAATTGAGCCATTAATTTATATTAGAGGCCATGTTGATACGCTAACAACGTTGCCTTAGTAACGTGTGTGTTGTTTTATTTACCCAGTGGCGAAGGGTGAAAATTTCAGTTAGGCAAGTCGGTAAGTTAAGAGAAGCCGATGTATATTTAGGGAAGCCGGTATATATATTTTAAGTGAAGCCGGTAATTTTTAGGGAAGCCGATATATTTAGGGAAATCGGTATAGGATGTAAAGGTATTACGTCATTTCACTACATTTTTTGCAATTTTATGCCCAATATTTTTTGGCGACCTTTTTTTTAGCTCTCACACCTTGTTTGACTTTCTTTTTTCGAGCTCCACATTTTCCTGGCGAGCCTTTTTTTTAAGTCTCATACTTGTACTTTGAAAAGTTAGGCAAGCCGTTGGAAATCGAGTTGTATGGACGCTTCGTATTTACCTCTGTTCATAGAAGTTTTGTTAAAAGTTGTTTTTACGTATTTTGACATTATGATAATGTCATAATTTTGACATTATGATAATGTCATAATTTTGACATTATGATAATGTCATAATTTTGACATTATGATAATGTCATAATGTCATTTTGACATTATGACATTATCATAATGTCAAAATGACATTATGATAATGTCAGCCTTTCTTAAAAAGCATCTAACATTTGGGTTGAACACTTAGTTTCTTGCGGCGGTTCTTCTCAGGTTTGGGGCATTAACTTTAAGGAGAAGTAAATTCGTATTATACGTTCGAAAGTGAAGCATTTTACTTTTTATTTGAATAAAACTATTTGACTTTGTCTAATATTAAATCAGTAATCAAATATTAGACACTAAAATTGCTAGATTATAATGAATACATTAACCCTCCTTTTCCAACCGGTCTTCAAAAACGATCACCCATCCTAATTTTAGTTATTGAACGAATCACCACAAGTTGTGGCCGCTGGGATTTCTAAATTTTGTAATTTATATTACAATAGTTAAATATGTTACATATAAAAAAAACTTCAAAATTGGCAGAAATTTGCGAAAACTTTAGGTCTAGGTTTAACTTCTTTAAAAATGTTAGAAAGTTTATTTGGAACGTATAAAAATAACCTTAGAACCCTGTAAAGTAAAAATCCAAAAAAAAAAATTCATCCTCTAATATATTGACATATAATTAGTTAAGTAATATTGAGTATTTTTGTTGCCTATATCGTCTAAATTCGAAATCTTTATTACTGATATTAGTATATATTTCTATAAAGAAGTGATATAATAAATAATATTTACTTATCTGATGAGAAATTCTCTTTTTTTTCAACACGTCAGAGGGAGCACGAAGGTTATTAAAAAGAGTAGGAGATTAAAAACAACGGCAGACGCACGAGCATAGTCTCCTCGTGGAGGCCCGCACGCACGACCAGCAGTCGGCCGCGTGTCAGGCGCGCGCCGCCGCCCGCAGCGACGGGTGCTCCGCTTGCGGCTCCGGCGAGGGCGACCGCGGCGGCGAGTGCGACAGCGAGCGTGCGGGCGAGGGCCCCTTAATACTGTTTTCTCCCCCGTCGTTATCGTCCTCCAGTACGATGATCTCGTCGTCCTCCCTCTCCCAGGAGTACAGGCCGCCCTTGTTGAACACCTTGTGCATGATGGTAGTTTTGCGCGCCGTCGGGTCCTCCAGCAGGTACGTGAACCCGAGCGGCAACCCCAGGTGCGGGTCTCTCGGCGCGAACATGACCGACCAGTTTGAGGTGTCGTCGCGCGGCAGCAGGGGCACGGGCGCGCGCGCCGCCGCCGGCAACTCGCACTCGCCGCGGGGGCCCGCCTCGTCCCACAGCGCGTCGTCCCCCACGAGGTCGAGATCGTCCTGCGAGAAGTCCTCCGCGTCCACTACGATCTGGTCGTGCACGACGTCGGGATTGGGGCTCGATAGCGAGCACCAGCGCGACGCCGCGCGCGTCCAGTAGTAGTACTGCTCGGCGGAGGGGCCCCTCCTCGTCGGCGCGCAGACACTCGCGCGCGCGGAAGGCATTGGCTTGAGAGGCAGGGCGAGGCAGCGCCGGGGCGGCGCGGGCGGGCGGTAATCGCGAGCGGCGCAGGCGGCGACAGCGCGAGACGGCGCGCAGCGCGAACGGGCGCGCGGGGCGCTGCTGGCTGCGGGGCGCACAGCGCGGTGTCGGTATCGAGGCGCGCGCAAGGCGAGCGAGGCGGCGCGAGGCGCAGCAGCGCGTCCCCCGCGAGGTCGGCGCGCCACAGCTCGAGGCGGCGCAGCGCGGGGAGGCGCGCCGCGAGCGCGCCGCAGTGCTCGGCGCCGAACTGCGAGCAACTCAGGTTGAGCTCCTCGAGCTGGCGCGGCAGCGATGCGACCAGCTCGTACATCCCCTGACTGCGGAGCTGTCGAGTGGACACTTTTTATATGAGAATTTGGCGAATTAGACACCTATAAAATATTATAATATCGTCCGAAGCGTATATGAACGTCGCTCATTGCATAAAAGTATTTATCACCACAGAAAATAAAATCCAACATCGCCTCTATTTGCGCGACGACTACAAAACTTCAGACACCGAACGAAACTCACCATAGTAGTACCGGTGAGATGTAGCCGACGAAGATTCGTTAGATTCTCGAAGTAGGTAGCGCCGTTCGACGTCAACAGTGCGCATGTGTGTAACTGCAAATTGACGAGTTCCCGGCACTGGCCTATGATCCGGTACCTTTGGGAGATATATTTTTCTCATAAATCCATCCTCATCTCGTTACTCTTTGTCCTAAAAGATCGCTGGACGTGTATGTTAAGTAAGCTAATAAATAATAATTATGTTCGCTTAGCGGAACTCTCATGTATGACATACACGTGTAACCTGGTGATGCCAAAACAACAATTATCAAATTATCAAATTTTTTATCATACCCGGAAAAATGAAACTAAAAATGTATTTACTTATTTTTATACTTGGCAAATAAGAAGTGTTATATTCTGTACTCCGACTGTTCGCCGGCGCTTTTCGGTGCAAGTTGTATTAAGTACCTACCAAACAAACCTACCAAACACTATATAAATTGGGTAACCAAGCTTTAGCGTAAAAAATATGCAAAAGGCCTTTCAACGTAACTTTTATCTTGTTGAAAATATAAAAAAAGTACTACCGTTGAAGAACAAATTAAATAATCTTTTAACTTGACTGTCAAAGAACACCTACGCTCAATCCTTACTAATATTATAAATGCGAAAGTAACTGTCTGTCTGTCTGTCTATTACGCTTTCACGCCTAAACCACTGAACCGATTTTGATGAAATTCGGTAGGAAGATAAAACTGTACTTGGGAAAGAACATAGAATACTTTTTATCGCGAAAAAGATGGTAGAAGGGGACAAAATAAGGGAGGAAAGTTTGTATAGAAGTTCCTTGTAATTGATATAAACCAATGACTCCACATTCTACCTTTAGATTCAGTTAATAAAAACAAGGGATCTAGTAAGTAAGAAAAATAAGTAAACCATCGTCTATTCTTATACATGGATACCACATTAACAAACTGGATTTTAGTTAGTGAAGATAAAAAATATTCATTTTTTTTTTTTTTTATGAAAAGGACAAGGCAAACGAGCGTTCGGGTCACCTGATGGTAAGTGATCCCCGCCGCCCACGGCCCCGTGTAACACCAGAGGAGCTACAGGTGCGTTGCCGGCCTTTGAGGTGGGTGTAGGCGCGCTTTTTGAAGGTACCCATTTCGTATCGACCTGGAAAAACTGCCGCAGGTAGGCCATTCCACAGTTCAGTGGCACGTGGAAGGAAACTAAATAAGCTGAGTAATTATAAAAAAAAACATCTGAGATTCACGAAAATCAACTTATAAGTCACTTAGGAACAAAGGACGAAGGATATTATACTATAGAGGTACACTGATCATAAGAAATAAGCATCAGTCTGTACACCACATGTTACAATAAGACAGCACTCAACAAAAGCCAACAGTTGTACTGTGATAAATACCATTTTTTTTTTTTTATGGATACCGGATGGCAAACGAGCAAGAAGGACCGCCTGATGTGGTAGAGTGGTTTCACCTTCGCCCATGAACATCCTACAGCACAAAGAGATGTACTAGATGCGTTGCCCGGCTTACAGAGGATACAGATGGAAAGGGAGGGACAATGTGGTAGTCCATATCGGAACCACCACATTTTGGGGAAAGGATGGGTGGGAAAGGGAAAACCTGGCTTACATGCCGTGAACCGGAACACATCATAAGATATTTGGCGGTTCGTCTTTGACATGATAGTGGTCGCGAGCCAGACGGAGGACGAACCTCCTACCACCAAAAACCATCAAACCATCACCGGCCTCCACAAGTGTGCACATAAAACTTGCCTTTCACCATTTTGACAAGTCATCAGCTTTATCCCGCTTAGCGAGGTAGTCTGAAAGAACCTAGTGTCAAGCCACTCACACACACATTCTCCACTTTGCTCTTAAATTTGTGACAATACGTGATAAGTGGCGAAACTAAACGCCGCGCTTCGTTTTACCATAGGAAGAAATGATTGAAATATAATCGTTCCCGAGGGGGGATAACCCCAACCCCACAACCAATCACGGTTACCATCAGACGCTTGTCCCACTGCATGATGACTTGATTATTAATTTGTTTACTTTTTCTTGAAAGCACATTCTTGTGTCTTTAATATGGTTATCACGTTCATCACATGTCATTGTGTATACCTATGTCGTGATCATATTGGAAAATTGACAATTGCATGAAATCATCGGCCATATCATGAAATGACCAACTGAATTAGTCATTATCGTTGAGTCGGCATCGTTTAAGAATTTCGCCATCGACTTTTACCCATTTACCATATAAGTAATTTAGGGTTAAAATTTATTGTTTTACTTGTACTTTTTTGTTTAAGATTTATTTAGTAACAAAAAATACATAGAAGTCTCCATATTTCAAGAAAGAAGCAAAGACATATATATAAAAAGTTTCCACTACCAATACTACATATTAAAAAAACCTTAAATTTCATTTGAATATGATGCTGCAAAATTGCAAAAAATTACACAAGGAAAGCTAAATAATTTCACATAGCTGCTAATGTTAAATATTAACATAAACCTATAAAAAATATAACATTTCGCATTTTCATATAAAATAATTGTGTATTTGTAATTCCAATATAAATGCAATAAATAATAACATGGCAACATTTATATATAGTTAACTGAAACTAAACCTTTGATGATTCAACTCATATCTTACCTTAACAAATCATAAAAAAAAAAAATGAAAATATAAATTATCATTTTTAATAAAACAAAAAAATAAATATACGCATACACATTTTTTTTAATTTTTTTTTTTTTAATTTACATTGTTATGACTGTTATTGTGTTCTTAAGGCACAATATTGATGTATATCTCTCTATAATTAAAAATTAATGGTTAGTCGATATTGTCTTTATTTTTTGTAAAAGTTTTTATTCTATTGTAATAAATGTGTAAGTAAAACGATCGTATTCATTTTTCTTTATATATATATTTGTATAGTCTATTTATGTATATATATATTTTTTTAATCTTTTTTTTATTTATTTAATATTTTTGTATATGTGTATATTAGTATGTAGGTATGGTATTTTATATATTTATTATGTTTACATATATTCTATTGGATTTCTATTTTTTTTTTCTTATTTTTTTGTACTTTGACCCCGCATATAACATACTCATCCACTTCCACAGGTTGACTGGAAGAGATCTCTTTCAGGGATAAGTCCACCTTTGTAAACTAAAAAATGTATTTATCTTTTCTAATGTATTTTTAAGTGCAATAAAGAATATATAACAAATGCAAAGCAGTCATGTTGTTGGTTATACCTTCCATATTCCAAGCTCACTCACCTGATAGCGACTAAAATTCCATTAAATAGGAGTTTCAATTGTAAATTGTATTACATAACATTAGCGAGTATTATTAGGCATAGTGAGTAGTAAATCATGTTAATTTTATTGATAAGAAGTAGGCGACTAAAATATTTGAACTCTCCTTTGAAAATAAATTTATCTTATTTCCTAAGCAATATATAAAGTAATATGAAAATATAGTGAAAGTAGATAAAAGGTATGGACCACGCTTCCTTAGTTATCAGAATAACTATCATAAAAGAACAAAAATAATAATAAGTAATTTGACTCACCTCTCATCAGTCAATTCAGGACATCTAAGTGTAAGGTCTTGTAAATAAGGAGCTTGTATTTGTAGGAAGTTCATCATTTCCCTGATGGTGAAGAAATGGCATCGGCCAAACATGTGGAAAGCTCTGAGTTGGTTAGACTGAGCAATATGGGTCAAGAAACCTGCTCCAATAGGATCATTTATTACTAAAGAGGTGATCGTCGGATTTATGAATGTGTTTTTGTCCACACATTTTTTTTTAGCAAAAACATCTAAATGAGTTAAATTTGGCAGGTGTATTAAATATCTGTAATCTGCGTCATCTGAAAGTAAAAAAGTAAAAATATGTTATAAATAAAAAACTTTAAATAGGTACACCCAGTAGACAGTACAGTATACATAATATAGAGTATGGTGATTATTTCATAGTTTTTTATTTGATACATGCAGAAAACAATAATTCAATAGACAATTTACAATAAAAAAAATATTGTTAGGTATCACTATCACCTTTAAAAAAAATGTAATGCCATACATTTTAGCCTAATACTTTTTACAACAAATAAATAGACAAGACTTACCAAGGGGATAATCTCTACAAATGCTAAGCTCCTGCAGCTTAGGCGCGAGGCCCACAATACTAGACACCAGTGCGGACGTATTATCCAGCAGCACGACTCGCTCAATCACCATCACAGCCTTCAGTCCCTCATATAACTCATCCAGGTCCACCGCCTTCCGTATCCTCAATACAGTGCGGTTAATCAACTGCTTCCACCGCACACTGACTTTACTTAAAACCGTACTTAACTCAAACGTAGTAAAATAACTAAATATTTGTAATAACATCTCATCTGGTAACTTTTCCATGATGATAGCCTCCTCTTCATGTGATTTTTTATCTCTTTAAACGCCCGCGATGATTGGAGCGCGTCCCCGGGGAATGCACTTTATTGATTTTTGTTAGGGCATATAGTGCGTCCATTTTCCTAGGTGACCTAATATCTACCTAGTGACCTAGAATCGATACGTCTGCGCCAACGGTTATCGAATTTTATTTCACACTTGAACATCTAAAATATGATGGAAAAACAAATTGATTGTTGACAATATTTTTTTAATTGTTTAGGAATTCATTTTTGCACTAAAGTATAGTATTTATAAAGCCATCCTTAATCTTGTAGGTAAATATTATATTAAATAAATTTGTTATTATACTTAATTGATAAGACAACAAATTTAATGAATACACATATTATAACTTTTAATAATAATTTTAATCATTACGCGCTGGCTGGTAGCCAATACTAAATAGATCAGCTGATTGTCAAGTAATGTCAAAATATTTTGTTTTAAGGTTATATTTAGGAGTATACTTTCTAATTTATATTCGAATAATAATAGATATTTGAACGTTCCTAACTGTAAATAATTGTTAAAGAGAAATATATAGAAATAAAATCCCACTTCAAAAGGTTATTAAAGTAATAATGCGGTTGTTAACGTTTAGTGTTTTGCGAAATTATAAATTGAAGACATCGCTGCAATTTTTATTTAAACATCTTAGCGTGGATGCGTCACAAGCTAGAGTAGATGCTGAAAAGGCTTTAGGTAATATAAACAAATCTTACTATATCAGAAACATGTACTTTAAATAAAAATATTAGTTACTTCGTAAGAAATTCCTAGAAATATTAGGGGCTTAAATCAAAAAATTAGGAAATATTTTCAATCTTGGTATGTGTAGTTAAGTTATGTTATAAACAAAATAATAGTAATAAATATATATCAAACATCGTGTATGAAATGCCTGGGGTTTTGATAATAGTACAATTATATAATGAAGTTTCGCAGCAGGGAGGCTCGTCCCCTCCGTCTGGGTTTCTCGCGACCACTATCATACACAAAGACGAACCGCCAAATATCTTATGATGTGTTCCGGTCTGGATGGCATGTGCTTTTTGGGTTTTCCCTTTCCCACCCATCAAGCTTCTAAATGTGGTGGTCTTGATAGCGACTACTACATTGTCCCCCCTCCCCTTCATTCATCCCCTAGGTTGGCAAATGTATCTAGAACATCTCTGGTGTTGCAGATGGTCATGGGCAAAGGTAGCCACTCTTACCATCAGGTGGTCCTTCTGCTCGTCTGGCCAACCGCTATCCATAAAAAAAAAAAAAAAAACTAATAAAAAAGTACTGTAGGTATATCTTAAATAAATCTTTAGAGTATTGTTTCAGGGAAATCAAAGCTATGTAGAAATATTACCATCATGGAAAACAGATGGAGAGGGAATTGAGTTACGTTCTGCTGTGTTGCAGCAATACAGAGGGTGGATACCGGATCTTTGTGAGTGAGGAGGAAGAAGCAGCTTTACTTCGGCCGAAGTGGAACCCCCAGCTCAAGAGGATGTGATATGAATATGATCGGCCAAGATAATGTAAGACTTATAGATATTCTTGATTGTACCATAGAATATAATTGTAGAATTTCTCATTGTCTTGAAGTTATGATTCCGTTGAAACAATTACTGCTCTTTAGGTGCAAATAAATAAACAAATAAAATAAAATAAAATATAAAATAATCTTCCAGTTATTAAATATATATAAATGTGTATTAACATAAATAATTTGTTTTTTTATATAAAGTATTATTACATTTCAAATTTGTCATGCCTTTTATCTTATATATAATTCAGTAAAAAATTAAATAAAAAAATAAAAAATCTCCTAGTAATAGGATCCATACAAATGGTAAAGTTTATATATTGAAAATGAATTTACTTTCCAGTTTCTTACATTTTTTTGCACTTTTTCTCCATATTAACTTTAATTCTGCCAAACTTTATACTCTTTCGACCCTCACAATTGTCGTAAGTGTAAAAGGGGTATAAAGCTTTACCCTTGTGCTTCACCTTTACACAATAAAATATTAGGTATGTCTCCCGAATTGGGCTGAGAGTGTGTATTGCGTGCTGAGTGGTGAAACTTAATGCGCGCTTTGTCTTCAGAAATACAGAGCGAGGAAATGAAAAATGTGCATGAAATATTATTTCTTTAATATTTCATTTCCTGAAGTAGGAATCGAACCCACAACCTATCGCTGCGATAGTAGTCGCACGCTTGCGCTTCTGCGCCACCACAGACCAGGCTCTCCTTCAATTAGCCTCACCCGGTAGAGTGTGAGGAACGGAAATGTGCTAACAGAGAACGGAGTGTCTTAACACTAGCTGCCAAGTTCCTTCCGCCTACTCTGCCATTTGCGGGATACAGCGTGAAAGCTAAACAAATATATTAATTTTACAGGCAATTGAAGGTTACCGTGAAACAGAAACGCAGCAAATGCGGAACCCTTGAAAACTCAGCAGTTATAGCAAGAGCAGCGAAACAGACCGCTTCTGAGAACACTGAGTTTCTGCCACATGTGCATATATTGACCTGGCCGCCGCCGGACATATTAAGCCACATGTTGATGCTGGTTAGGGGTAAAGTTTATAACATTAGAGAAGGAACTCCTGAAGGCACAACGGATTCACCGTGCGGTGTCCATAGTGTTGCAGAGAGGAGAGCGGAGAGCGTTCGCGACTCATAGACACAACGTGTAGGTTTAAGGGCCCCGTTAAAATGCCATTGTCCGCGCTTTGTATAAGCTTACCATATGTAAGCCAGGTTCTCCCTATCCCACCCATCCTTTCCCTAAAAATGTAGTGGTTCCGATAGTGACTGGCCATACTGTCCCCTCCTCCCTTCCATCTGTATCCCTCTAGGGAGTTATAAACACCCACAACGCCTCTGGTGTGCTGTAGGATGTTCATGGGCGAAGGTAAACCACTTTACCATCAGGTGGGGTCCTTCTGCCTGCTTTGCCATCAGTTATCCATGCTACTTTATTCTGTGTAAGAACATTTATGGATCAAACGTGGATATAAGAGAGACTAACTTTGAATTCTATAGAGGTTGTTATCTCGGTGCTTTCTTTAATCCGCATATCGTGAGAAACCTAGCGGCAAGACACTTTGTTTATTTTTCTGTACCTTAGAATTCAAGATATTGCGTGTGTTATGTGGCGGAACCTTAACGCTGCGCTTTGTCCTATTAAAGTGGGACAATGAAAATAATTCTTAAATATAATTAATTTCTCCGAGTGAGAATCGAACCCACAAACTCAAAAGTGTTTCTATTTCGTTCCCTAGATAGATAGATTCGTTGATGAAGATTTAGGTTATCATTGATGTGTAAAATACACGCTGCCTTAGTTACTTCTTGCCTTAACTGCTCTCTCTCATACAAAAGTGAATGTCAAACATGCTGCAATAGTGTGTATTATATCTTTTATTAATTTAATATATTTTTTATATATTATTATAAATAAAAATATTTATTTTGGTTTTTTAGTTTGGGGGTAATGCTTTGTTTGTGGTAGAGGTCTGTCCTCCGTCTTGGCTCAAGTAATTACTATCATCAAAAGACGAACTCGCCAGTCATCTTATGATGTGTTCCGTTCGATGGCATGTAAGCCAGGTTTTCTCCTATCCCAATTCCATCCTTTCCCAAAATGGTTCCGATAGCGGACTACTAAGCATTGTCTCCTCCCTTCCATCTGTATCCTCTAGTTATAACGCATCTACAACGCCTCTGGTGTTGTGATGTTCATGGGCGGTTAAAAAATCTCACTTCACCATCAGGTGGTCCTTCTGCTCGTTTGCCATCAGTTATCCATAAAAAAAAAAAAAAAAAAAATTAAATATTCTACATTTCTTCTCCATGTACACTTACTCGTTTCTATCTATTTTCCTTCACGAATTAATATATTTATTGTTACTAGTATCCCGCGTCAAAACGCGTTGCCTAGCAACGTATATTATGGTTTGGTTTGGTTTGGTTTGGTTCTTATCATATGGTGTTTCGAGCGTGCCAGTTGAGCACTAATCATTTCGCCAATGTCACGTGTATTTAGTATTATAATAGCGATCAATGCTTTTCTATTCGTTCTTTGAATATTCAATATTATTGTGAATCCAAGATAGCCGCCGCTACAAAATGGCGTGTCCGCCATCTTGTAGCTATCGCGATCCTATATTATTCTTGAACATGAATATAACATGAATGTCAAACTGTGACAGTATGTAACATATATTAATATATATTATTCATTATTTTAAACAAATATTCTGCACTCCTTCGTTATATAAACTGTGTGCCATGTTTCATGCTCCTCAGTTCGCGTAATTTTCGTTAAAAACTTTGTACCCTACAAAGTTTTTGTTTGACATATTACTATAATGACAATAGTCAAAGTCAAAGTCAAATAATTTTATTCAAAATAAGAAGTTACAAGCTTCATTTTTTGAACGTCAAATAATTTACCACCGGTTCACTAAATTTAATGCCTCAGACCTGAGAAGAACCGGCGCAAGAAACTCAGCGGGATTGTTCTTTTTTTTTTTTTTATATTCGACAATGGTTTACAATTCATTATTAATGACAATGATACCTTTGAAACAGACTGGAGCGAGCATTTCATTCCCAAGGTGTGTTATCATTTATAAAATCACTAATTAGGTAATAACCTTTAACACACAAACGTCTTTTTACAATTTTTTTAAATTGCAAAATGGAAAGTTCTCGGACGTTTTTTTTTTTATTTTTTTTTTTTATGGATAACTGATGGCAAACGAGCAGAAGGACCATCTGGGATCCTTTTGTGAAAGTTTTTATGTATGTGTTATAAGTTCTGTGGAGACACGATAGCGGGACTGTGCTTGGTGTCGAGTGCGGTGATGCGCCTCACGCACGACGCGCGCCCGCACCTCGCTGTGGACGCGCTCTTACAGAGGAGATGCCTATATATTATGAGGTACTTAGTGCTATACTTAATACTATATTATAAGGCAGCGGTGAACAACCTTTTTTAGCAAGGAGTGTGTCCAGAAGTTAAATTTTTGTAGCCAAAATCATCCTTTTCAATAGTATATAAAATTGCATTCATTTTATAGATATTTGTGAAAAAAATGGTGGAATTTAATATGTTTGCAAGAATTTGTGTATTTGTAAATGCTTGACGGATTGCGTAAAATTATGAAACAGGACGCGGGTTGTTCACCCCTGTGCATTGTAGCTAGGTTTATGTACCTTTTTATGTTAACTAACTTCAAAATAAGGAAGTTCTCAGTTCGACGATATATTTCTATATATACTTCTGTTGTGGTGCTATTTTTAAGGTAAAAAAACTATATCTATTTTCTGCACTTTTAAAATTTAAAGTAAGGTTATTTATAATAATCTTACTTTTTTTACTGCAAAAAGGGAAAGGGAAAGGGGAATAAATAGGTTTTTGAAGGGTCGGCAACGCGTAAGTGATGCCCCTGGTGTTGCAAGCGTCCATAGGCCACGGTAACCACTTACCATCAGGTGGGCCGTGTGCCTTGTTGCCGCCGTCGTGGTATAAAAAAAAAAAAAAAAAAAAAAAAAAAAAAAAAAAAAATTGGAACATTTTTTTGATTTGTGGTACTTTTGAATTGAAGTGTCTATATATAATTATATGCTATAATATATAAATATATTTTTAAATATTTCTTTTTTAGCGGAGTAGCGCGTTACGAGTTCGCGCACGCAGTACTGGGCGGAGAGCATAGCGTGTGGCGCGGGGAGAGACTGCAGAGGAAACGAAGAGTTGCTATCATATGCAGGGAACAACCCAAACCCGAACATAGACAGTGAAATTAAATACCCTTTGTATGAAAATTAAGTTTTAGCCTTTACCTTGCTAAAAGCGAAATTTTAAGTAATATTATTATTAGGAATAATATATATATATATAAATTTATTGTTATCTTTTGTTATTAATAAACAAATATCATTCTCATGAGAATTGTATTCACGACCCCTCCAGTCAGACTGACTGACAAGACTGACAGTGTCCATTATCCCATATTAGTCATAAATAAATATGTTGCAGTATTAAAATAGAAATTAACTAAGTTTTTTTTGTAATATATGTAAAATAACCAACAATGTAGTTAGTATATATGAACTTTTTATAAAATATGAAATAAATTATTATTGTTAAAATATTTGTTGTTACTTCTTTACTCTCACGTAAAAAGCATGAGGACCCCTTAGAGGGGATTAATCTTACGTAAAAAGCATGAGGACCCCTCAGACGGCATTAATCTTACGTAAAAAGCATGAGGACCCCTCAGACGGCATTAATCTCAACGTAAAAAGCATGAGGACCCCTCAGACGGCATTAATTCACGTAAAAAGCATGAGGACCCCCAGACGGCATTAATTCACGTAAAAGCATGAGGACCTCAGACGGTATTAATTCACGTGTAAAAAGTATGAGGACCCTCAGACGGTATTATCTCAATGTAAAGCATGAGGACCCTCAGAGGGCATTAATCTACAAAAAGCATGAGGGACCCTCAGACGGCATTAATCTTACGTAAAAAGCATGAGGACCCTCAGACGGCATTAATCTCACGTAAAAGTATGAAGACCCTCAGACGGTATTAATCTTACGTAAAAGCATGAGACCCTCAGACGGCATTAATCTCACGTAAAAGCACAAGACCTCAGAGGGCATTAATCTTACGTAAAGCATGAGGACCCTCAGACGGTATTAATCTCACGTGTAAAGCATGAGGACCCTCAGAGGGCTTTAATCTTACAAAGCATGAGGGACCTCAGGGCATTAATCTTACGTAAAAGTATGAGGACCCGAGGGCATTAATCTCACGTAAATATGAGGGGCCCTCGGAGGGCGTTAATGTCACAAAAAGCATGAGGACCCTCGGAGGGATTAATGTCACGCAAAAGTTATGAGGACCCTCGGAGGGCATTAATCTCACGTAAAGCATGAGGGCCCTCAGAGGGCATTAATCTCACGTAAAAGCATGAGGGCCCTGGAGGGCATGCATGAAGAAATAATGACTGTGGGATGAGGCGAAAGAGATGATGCAGGACCGCAGCGTTTGGCGCTCCGGAACTCTGACTATTCTTTTTTTTTTTTTTATGGATAACGGATGGCAAACGAGCAGAAGGACTCACACCTGATGGTGGGTGGTTGATTCTCGCTCATGAACATCTACAACACCAGAGATGTTGTAGATGCGTTGCCAACCTAGAGGATACAGATGAAGAGGAGGACAATGTAGTAGTCCGCTCTCGGAACCACCACATTTTGGGAAAGGGATAGGTGGGAATGGGAAAACCTGGCTTACATGCCATCGAACTGGAACACATCATAAGATATTTGGCGGTTCGTCTCTTGACATGATAGTGGTCGCGAGCCAGACGGAGGACGAACCTCCTACCACCAAAAAAAAATATCTGCGGTTAGGGATAAGTTTATTAGGTAAGGTATTGATCTCATGAGACTTTGCGCCTTAAATTTTAATTGGTTGTTCTTTACGCTTTAATATTACTTTTGATTGTTTGCGATAATATTTTTGCATCATGTGACAAGAATACAAATTTGTAATGGATGGAAGTTTTTTAAATAATTTTTTTGTTTGGTGGTAGGAGGTTCGTCCTCCGTCTGGCTCGCGACCACTATCATGTCAAAGACGAACCGCCAATATCTTATGTGTTCCGGTTCGATGGCATGTGCTTCTGTGGTTTTCCCATTCTACCCGTCCTTTCCCAAAATTTGGTGATTCCGAGAACGGAATACTACATTGTCCTCCTCTTCCATCTGTATCCTCTTAGGTTGGAAGGTATCCACTACCATCAGGTGGTCCTTCTGCTCGTTTGCCATCCGTTATCCATAAAAAAAAATAATATTTTAATAAAAAAGGAAATCAACTTCAACAAATGCACTGAAAAGTAAAATTATTACGAATAATCCCAAAACTACTCGTCAGATCTTAACTACTTTTAAATGGTGGTCACATCTGAAGCACTAACTATCATATAAAAAAAAGGATCATCAAATTGTTAAAGTTCCTCCTCTTTTTCGAGTTTAAAAATGAGAAACAAACTTTTTATTCCTTAAATCTTACTATTTGTTACTTATCTCCTAAGATATAAAAATCAAAAACAAAATAATTATTTAAGAATATATTTATATTTATCATAATATTTACAAAATCAATTATAACAACTAATGTAAAACAACTTTGTCTACTTAAAATATTATATTCTCACTGTAATAGTAAAAATAAACATAGTACAGTACTTATAATCCTAAGTCACAGCAAGTTCGAATCCAAATAACAAAAATATGAGAAAAAAGTAATGTTATAAACAAGAATACATATGACAATAGCTTCACGCTCTTTATCCCGGGCATGGAGGTGAAAATTTTAAACTGGTAAGCTGGTAATGGCGAGGCGGTCCATACAACACGAACACACGGAACACAACTGGGAACGGAAATGTAGAACGGAGAACGGAGAGTCACAACACAAACTTCTGTTCCTCTAAGCAAAAGGGATACAGTGATGAAACTAAAACAAAAACATTTCTTTCCTAATGAAAACTAAACATAATATACACGTATCTGTGTTCCATCACTTATCAATATCGTCCATATCGTCCAAGGTTTCCACCTCCAGGTACTCCACGTCCCCTCCAGCACCTCCACACCCGATGCTACTGGTTGGTCCCATATCACCTCTAGCTGCCATTCAGGTTCCTCCCAAATAAATTACATACAAATATGTGAAGATTGATTCTTCCTTAAAATACTAAAAACTTTTTTTTATGGATGTACCGGATGGCAAACGAGAAGGGACCGCCTGATGGTAAGTGGTTACCTTTCGCCCATGAACATCTACAACACTAGAGATGTACTTACGCAAGGCAACCCAGAGGATACAGATGGAAAGTGGGAGGATGGAATGTAGTAGTCCGCTCGAACCACCTCACATTTTGGGGAAAGGATGGTGGGTGAAACTGGCTTGATATGCCATCGAACCGGAACACATCATTAGATATTTGGCGGTTCGTCTTTGACATGATAGTGGTCGAGCCAGGCGGAGGACGAAACCCTCCTACCACCAAAAAACTTTGTACTGAAAGGCTGTGTTAAATTATTACGAATAAGTCAAAAATCACTGTAAGAAATCTCTTTCAGTGATTATTATACTTATCGCTTATTATACTAATCCTTCATGAAAAATTCAAATTTGTATTCTATTTAAATTTTTTTTATTTGCAATTTATTATTTACAGAAATAACTCAATAACTACTAGTTAGATATTAAATGAGACATTAGAAGAAAAAAAAGTCATCGAAATTGGTTCACTCAGTACAAAGTTAGGTAACACAAAAAAAAAACAGCCAAATTGAATACCTGGCTTTTTAAGTTGGTAAGTAAATTAAATAATCTCTATGCAGATTATAGTAACCCACTAAGATATGTGCGATTGTAAGTATTATGGTTAAGGGTTCGATTCCCATTTGGGGAAAACGAAAAGTAGAGAGTGGAAATAATAATTGTCAATATTTGTATTAAACAAAATATAATTCTTTTTTTTTTTAATTAATATATTAATTATAAAATAAATATAATAATTAAAAAAAAAAAAAGCACATGTATAATTTACAAAAAATAGCTACCTGTGGTATTTCTTTCCGGTGCACTCTCGCGTGACGCTTCATGGCGGCGACGGAACCGAACCTGGAAACATTCACAAGAAAAAAAATATACGAATTATTATTATACCCTTGACATTTTAATTATGTATATAAATAGCAAAAAAAAAAATACAATGAAAAAAAAAAAAAAAAACACTGATCCCCTAAAAACAGGACAGATTCCGTGTTATAGAAAAACACGTTGTAGGAATATTCTCGCTTAACGTGTTTGCAATAATTTATTTATAAAAAATTTTTTTTTTAAATATAATTTTTACACCTTTTAGTAGATATTTTTTTACAATTCAAAAATTAAATGAATTTAGAAAGTAAAGTTTTTTTGAAGTCAATTAAAAAATACATTATAATTGATTGATAAGAGAAATTGATAGACTTTTTTCTACATTCGAATTCAGAACCTCCTGTCTTTTACAATTAATTTAAAAAAAAATCACTCAAACTCACTTTTTCAACAGACTAAAAAAATATATATACAAATAAGAAGCATCACATTTTTCTCTGTAAAAAAAAATTGAACTGTCACGGGACGCCCGGCAGATGTGAAATGTATTACTACAGGAACTAATCAAAGCATTATGAAAAAAAAAAATAGTAAATAAAGATTTTTTTTGATGAATACCGTGTGGGGTACACAACAAAACTAAGCGCGCAACGCGGCAACGTGTGTGAGCTCACCGAGGAACAATGATGGCCGTCCCTGATTGGCCGTGAAAAGGTCAACGCTGATTGGCGTAGATTTAGAAAAGGTCACATGCATAACATTGGTGACCCCGACGTGATCAATGTTAGGCATGTGCGTGTTCGAGGAGATCAATTAAAGTCGACGGTCGGGTAAGCACTCCTTTACAGGTATGCACAGTATTTATACTTATAGAGGAACCAATCACAATCAATTTTCATACTAAATCTACTCCAATCAGCGTTGACCTTTTCACACTAAATCTACGCCAATCAGCGTTGACCTTTCCACGGCCAATCAGGGACGGCCAATCAGGGACCGCCAATCAGGGACCGCCATCATTGTTCCTCGGTGAGCTGACACACGTTGCCGCGTTGCGCGCTTAGTTTTGTTGTGTACCCCACAACAGATTATGTGTATCGTAAAGAACGGCTCCGGGCTAAGTGAGGAGGGAATAGTATAGTCATAGATTTGTTACATTAAAACAAATCAACAAGCTCGTTTTCTCAAAGTGTTAACAGGCAGCACAACACTCACGTGCGTCCACAGCGCTCGCACGTGGTGGAGGGCGGCGCGGGGGGCTCCGCCTCCGCCTCGGCCTCCGCCCCCGCCCCCGCCGCCGCCGCCGCGCCCGCGTGGCACTTGCGGATGTGCGCGAGCAGGTCTCCTCTGCAAATATGTCGTTTATTTTAATGTGTGTGTGTGTGTGTGTGTTTTCGTGCATTCTGTGATTATGTGTACGTACATTGGCGTTTCATTATCTCTGATCACTTCGCCTAGGGACGAAACGGAAAACTAAGTTATTTTGGAGTAAGTTTGGGTGAACGCAACGACAGAATATTGCATACAAAATTATTATAAAGCAATTATGACCCAGGGGGACGACATTTGACTATAAACGCAATAGATTCCACAGTATATTTAAATGACTGAAAGTCATTTTTTCACTTTTTCAGATTTTTTCACTTTTATGAAACAAAGGGATATGTTCACACCTAATATTTTAAAATTAGGCAGAAAAAAAATATTTTTTCGTTTAATTCAAATTACGTTTCAAAGACGTCTAAAGTTACCGTTACAGAGTTACATACCCTGTAACATACATACATACATACATACATACATACATAACTAACAACGTACTAATACAAAAATATCGACAACAAAAATATTCAGCAACTGACCTATTAACGAAGCGCAGTATGCAGTTGTCGTACCCGCACACGAACCTCTCAGCCTGGCGGTGCGCGAGCGCGTGCGCGGCGGCCGCGCCCGCGTCGCCCAGCGCCAGGAAGCAGCGCGCGCACACGAGCGCGTGCTCGCGCGTTACGTGCGCGCCCAGCGCCGCGCGCGACGCGCAGTGCACGCCGCACGCCGGGCAGCGCGCCACGCACGCGCCCGCGCTCGCGCCCGACACGTGGCGCCGCAGCTCCGCGCCGCTCTGTCCCACGCACGCGAGTGTTACTTACATTGCTTATCATTAAAGTAACTTTATTACGCTCATACTATATTTATCTATATATCTATGAATATATATATATATATATATATATATATATATATATAT
>JAKGSA010001472.1:0-59442 GCA_033558755.1 Philaethria dido
ACAAGCGTGCGACTGTAAACGCGACAGGTTGTGGGTTCGATTCCCACTCCAGGAAGTGTAAAATTTAGTATTTTCATTTCTTGGGTTTGGTAACAAGGCAAAGCGCGGCGTTGAGTTCCGCCACTCAACACGCAATGCCTCAATTCGGCGGAAAGTGGGGAACGGAATTGTCGAAAGAGAATGGAGTGTCTTAACACTAGGTTCTCTGGTTCCCTTTGCCTACCCTGCTATATGCGGGATACAGCGTGAAGTTAAAAAAAAAAAAAAAAGAAATTGGGTGGAAAGTAAATAACAGAGTGTCTTAATTATTACCATACCATGCCATATAGAAATGCTATGTAAGAAAGATGTGTAGAACTTAGAAAATGAAAAAATGTTCGTTTTGTGATACACTTAACTACTTACTTGTAACTCCATGTTTTCATAATTCAGTTTCGACATTATTTAATTTGAACACACCTTTTTTTCTCAACTTCACGATTTATCTCTCAAAATGGGGTAGACATAGAGTAAGCCTAGTGTTCAGATATTCCATTCTCCGCTCTCCTTCCGAAATCGAGACATTGTTTACTAAAATGCGGAACTCAACGCCGTATTTTGAGCGGAGACAATTAAAATATATTATTATATTATTACCCTAATAGCAAGCTATAGAATTTGAATCCAAAATGATCACATTCTGCTCATAACAATTACAACGTTTCATTAAATAAACGTATTGCTTCCAAGCCTATAACGGGATGCCGTACTCGTATAAGGCGAAGGTCACCATTAATTACGTTAATCGCAGCCTTTTTGCTTAGAATTGAACAAGAATCCTTGAATACGAATGTGAGTTATTATTATTAAAGACTAATAAAAATATCGATATATTATTTATTATTTTTACGAGGTCGTCGTCGTGCAGCGTTTGATTGTTACTAGTGGGTTCCATCCTTGACGGAATTAATATATATACATACATACATAGCTTCACGCTGTATCGTGCATATAGCAGGTAGGCAGAGGGAACCGACGTGTTAAGACACTCCGTTCCCCACTTTCCGCCGAATTGAGGCATTGTGTGCTGAGTGGCGGAACTCAACGCCCCGCTTTGCCTTGTTACCAAACCAAGGAAATGAAAAATTCCATTTCCTGGAGTGGGAATCGAACCCAAAACCTGTCGCGTTTACAGTCGCACGCTTGTGCCTCTGCGCCACGACAGGCGTTAATGAAACGACTTTTCGAACAGTAAGTAAAGAACAGAGTGTCTAGACACCAAGTTCTGCCTGAATATGTGGAAAAAAATTGGTGCTTCAAACCGAATAATAACCTAAAGAATATATTATAATTTGCACACATTTATTTGGCACTCATTCTAATATATTCAGTAATAATATACTCCGTCAGTTCTGGAAGACTATTGTAAAAACATAGTCAATTAATTTTTTTTTTTTTAACTTTACGCTTTGATTTATAATATATAAAAGGGTAATCAATCACAACTTAGATCGTCATATTCCGTTCTTTACTGTACACATTTAACATATATTTAAATGTCTTTGGTAAAGACATAATTTTCACGTATTTTTTTTTTTATTGATAACGGACGGCAAACGAGCAGAAGGACCACCTGATGGTAAGTGGTTACCTTCGCCCATAGACATCTACAACACCAGAGATGTTGGAGATGCGTTGCCAACCTAGAGGATACTGATGGAAGGGGGGACAATGTAGTAGTCCACTATCAGAACCACCACATTTTGGGGAAAGGATGGGTGGGAAAGGGGAAAATCTGGCTTACATGCCATCGAACCGGAACACATCATTAGATATTTGGCGGTTCGTCTTTGACATGATAGTGGTCGCGAGCCAGTCGGAGGACGAACCTCCTACCACCTAACAAAACACTATTTCACTGAACCCAAATTAATTCTTTCATAACGAGAACAATACACTATAAAAGCATTAAAACATAAAAAAACACAGTTATAAAAACACAACGAAACGAGAAAGTAATTTGAATGAATAGTTGTTACAAATTGATGCGACGAGTGCGGCTGAAGCGATTTGAAAGTATTCAAGTGTTTGAGAGCTCGAATTCAACGCGCACATCAATATTCATTAGTTGCAGATAAAGCACTGAGATCGTAGCTACTTGCTCAGCATCCTGCACTGCGTGGCGTGTTGGAAATGGTGAATATTTTGATAATTGTCATAAATTTTAATTGTAATATAAGAATTAAAATTTTAACTCCTGTCGTGGCGCAGAGGCACAAGCGTGCGCCTGTAAGCACGACAGGTTGTGGGTTCGATTCCCACTCCAGGAAATGTTAGTATTTTCATTTCCTGGGTTTGGTAACAAGACAAAGCGCGGCGTTGAGTTCCGCCACTCAACACGCAATGCCTCAATTTGGTGGAAAGTGGGGAACGGAATTTTTGTATGAGAATGGAGTGTCTTAACATTAGGTTCTCAGCTTCCCTCTGCCTACCCTGCTTTATGTGGGATACAGCATAAAGCTAAAAAAACTAAGTATAGAATTTCAATTTTAACTAAAAAAGACAACAGACTAAAATGTACTAAATAAAGATAAAAAGTGAAACTGTAATGAATAACTCAAAGACTGACTAATCATAATTAACTAAATTAAATGGATAACGCCTGTCGTGGCGCAGAGGCACAAGCGTGCGACTGTAAATGCGACAGGTTGTGGGTTCGATTCCCACTCTAGGAAATGGAATTTTTAATTTGCTGGGTTTGGTAACAAGCCAAAACGCGGCCGTTGAGTTTCACCACTCAGCACGCAATGCCTCAATTCTGCGGAAAGTTGGGAACGGAGTGTCTTAACACTAGGTTCCCTCTGCCTACCCTTGCTATATGCGGGATACAGCGTGAAGAGTTAGCTACTATTAATTTTTTTTTTAAAAGATTCCTCAAAATTGGTTTACCCAGCAAAAGGTTATACATAACCTTATATAAAAGTAACTAACGCATAAAAAAAAAAATTGAACTCCTTTTCTAGAAGTTGATCAAAATGCTGAAGCTGCTTCTTTCCATATACAGTGTCAGAAGAAACTTAGTGTTAAGACACTTTGTTTTCTGCTTTCTATCTGAAATTGGCCCCTAATGAGGATTGAAGTAATAATCAATCCAAAGTCAAAGTCAAAGTCAAATAATTTTATTCAAAATAAGAAGTTACAAGCTTCATTTTTTGAACGTCAAATAATTTACCACCGGTTCACTAAATTTAATGCCTCAGACCTGAGAAGAACCGGCGCAAGAAATTCAGCGGGATTTTTTTTATATTCGACAATGGTTTACAATTCTTTATTATTGGCAATGATAACTTTGAAACAGACTGGAGCGAGCATTTCATTCCCAAGGTGTGTTATCATTTATAAAATCACTAATTAGGTAATAACCTTTAACACACAAACGTCTTTTTACAATTTTTTTAAATTGTAAAATGGAAAGTTCTCGGGCGTTTTCTGGGATCCTATTGTAAAAGTATACACATGCAATGCAATCGAGTTACAGGCGCTGCAAGTTTAAGCCTATTTCTTGTATTTATATTATGTGCATCGCCTGTTGACAGTCAAGTGTTTCACTGCGCTACGACGACATAATAAAAAATATATATAATTGCAATTTAGTTATTATATAACATGGACAATGTCACTGTATCTAATATTAGTAGTCATATTTTTTTTATTCTCTCATAGACACAAGGCCATCGAGGTCCCGAGGTTCGATTCCCACTCAGAGACAATATATTTTTAAACGGCGTTGAGTTCCGCCACTCAAAACGATATGTACCGATTTTTAGTTTCTTGACTCTAGGTTCTCTACAGTCACTGGGTTCACTATCCTGGTAATGCGGGATAGAGCGTATGTATAGTATAAATATATAATAGAAACATTTGATTAAAATGCAGGGAAACAACAAATTTCATCAGTTTTATTGTAATTTTGTATTGTTCTGCGGTTTTGTTTGAATATTAATATGAAATGTAAATAATGAGAATGAATTGTTTACGAAATGGTGGCGAGAGTTGCGGCGGGCTTACCTCTACATACATACATATATACAGGTAACTACTGCAATGCAAACTAACTACTCTATGGTATATCTATATAATATCTAGATATAAGATAAACGCCTGTCGTGGCGCGACAGATTGTGGGTTCGATTCCCACTCCAGGAAATTGAAAAAGCAAAGCGATTCGATTGTATTAGTTTCGGGGGTTACCGAGTTCATGTCTGACATTAACTCGACTGGGAATTATTATAAAATTTTAACTTCAAGCTTTTTTCCGCACTTAATGGTGTAGTCAGGAGAAGCTAGTGTTAAGACACTTTCGCTTTCCACTCTTCACCAAAATTCAAGACATTGCATTGTTCAGTGGCAGAACTTGGACGAGAAATGAACATAATTTAAAAATGACGAGGAGTGGCAATCGAATCCGTAAGCAATCGCGTTAAAGTCCGACGCTGTCTCACTACGCCACGATGGCTTCCACATTACTCGTATATCTAAATAAATCGATATTTATAATATATTTTTTTAACTTTGCGTCACATATGCATTTTATGATGCAGAGCTACGTACTAGATGCGGGCAGAATAAAGTGTGAGGCTGAAACACACCTATTATTATAATAAAAATCTTTCCGAACGGTGTTCGAATCCACATTCATCAAGTTCAGTCAAGCAACACCAATTGTACCACGATGATGGCTCCAGTCATTAATACTGACTAGCACACAAAATTATACATAAAGAAGCTTAAATCGAAATACTATCAAGTTTTTGCTAAAGAATGGATGCATAATAAATGATGGATAAAAATTTTAAAGAAATTTAGTTCTACAAAATGTCAGTTTAATTAATAGCTTGAATATTGTAATATTCTCTCACGTACTGAGGTCTTTCACAAAGATACCCGAACACAATATCTAAATGGCCAAAAAAAGGGGATGCGCGTGAGGTGTTAACGCAACTACTATAGTAAATTATATCTTTTCCCCTTGTTATAAGAACTTGTCGAAGGGTAGGGGAGCCAACAATCCCGACATTATTCAAAGATGTTATCTTTGTGCATAGTTGCTGAACTGTTATGGTCGAAATGCACGCTCGATAATCGATTCAACTGCAATTATATATATATATATATATATATATATATATATATATATATATATATATATATACTCTGCTACACTCTGCTTATATATATATATATATATATATATATATACATATATATATATATATATGCTCATAACCCTCTATACTATTACATATTTTTGTCTGACCATACTTTTTTTTTTTTTTTACTAACTATAAAATAAGTAAGAGGTTCTCATTTCGACTGTCCTTTTTTATGTTTCTTACCGCATAACTTTTGACTGGATGAATCACTTTTGAAGTTTATCTTTTTATATGATAGCTATGAGTTTTGATGTAGTCTCATATAAATTTAGTTAAGATCTGACAAGTAGTTTTTGAGTTATTCGTAATACTGTTACTTTTTAGCACAATTTCTTTAAAGTCAGTTTTGTCTGACCATACTCAAATTTTTACATAATATGCAATTGTAAAGTTATTTTTTTCAGTTTCACGGTTTTTTATACAGTATTGAATAGAAGACACTCCTTTCTCCGCTTGCTAATTACAATACAATAGCTAAAACCTAATAAATTATTATTTAATTTTTTTGGAATATGTCACGACTTTTGAACCTGTAACAACCACGGTTTCATTTGAAACTTATATTAAAATATTCATTTGTAATACGTTATATCAATTATAAAAATAAATAACTAAACTGAGGCCATCGTGGTGCATTGAGCGCCTGGGTTCGATTCCCACTCGAGTTAAATTTCGACATGAATACTGTCATAATAGGTGTACGATATTAATTACTCAGGCCTGTGTAGTAGTGTAGATACATGGAACGAGGGAGACCACAAACCGCTTGAAATTGATATATAGTTCTTACATAATATCGATAATTACCCATATACATATATATACTAGTGTCCCGCTGACGCGCTAACAACGCGTTGTCTTTAGCAATGTATGTATGTCACTTTATATAAACATGGATGTCAAACCATGGTAGTGTGTGTAACATTTATTTTATTTATTTCATATATTTTTAAAAAAATGTTACCATTCTGCACTCCTTCTCTATATAAACTATAAGTGTGCCAAGTTTCATGCTCCTCCGTCCGCGTAATTTTCGTGAAAAGGGATCCAAAATTTTTGCTTTACGTTTTTATATATAGATAAATTTAACACTTTTTGTAACTGATTTCAAAAAAGTAGCAGAATCTCAAATCGACTCTATTGTCCAATTTCAATGATTCTTTTTATATACGATAGCTAGTGCTTGTGATGTGGTCATTTTTGAATAATATAATTTGCTTAATAATTACTTTCATTTTAACGTTAAGAGGAAACTCTGACTCGATTGTGAAAACTAAGAGAAGCTGAAAACTAAAAGCATTATCTTAGCTTTTTTTCACCCTAGTAGATCTAGTCACGGAGAACCAAATGTTAAGACAGTCCATTGGCCACTTTCTCACCAAATTTAAAACACTACGCATTGATACACGGAACTCAACGCCAAATATTACATGACAAGTGACAAATCAAACATTATGCATATATCTACATACAAGAATGTATCGAGGTTAGTGACTGCATGATTGATGACAGACGGACGTCGACACATACGAGTACACGTAGGTACCTCTAATGTGGGCTATTGCGCTTGTTACAACTTCCGTGCCAGTAATTGACTTTTTGTCTTGGAAATGTGATGTATGACTGTTGCAATTGTAAATCGTTTTGTTATCCTGCCAATAATAATATTAGACGGCTGTCGTAGAGCAGAGGCACAAGCGTGTGACTGTAGACGCGACAGGCTGTGGTTTCGATTCCCACTCCAGAAAAAGAAAATTTTATATAATATTTAGTATTTTCATTTTCTGGGTCTGGTAACAAGGCTATGCGGCGTTAAGCTCCGCCATTCAGCAATGCCTCAAATCGGCGGAAAGTGGGGAACGTTTTGTTGAAAGAAAACGGAGTGTCTTTACAGTAAGTTCTCAGGATCCCTCTACCTACCATGCGAATTACAGCGTGAAGCAAAAAAAAATATTATAAGAAGCCATCCAGTGGAATATAAACGCTTGTATGTAAACGCAATTGGTTGTGGTTTTCATTCGAGGGGACGATTATATTTAAATTATTTTTATATTTTCGTTCTGGTAAGACTAAATGCGTTGAGTTCCTCCGCTAAATATGCATTGTCTTGAATTTGAATGAAAAGCGGTATGTAGAAATAGGTATGCAATGACCGTAGCGTTTGACGCTCCGTCCTCTCTGACTACCCTGCTAGGGACAAAGCGTGAAGCTATGGTAAGTTAGTATTTTTAAAGTGTTAATATTTTCCAAAAGACGAGAGTTCGAGTCCCGCTACATTCAAAATGTGGATGTTTTAGACATTGAAAATATAAAAAACTTACTATACTATATACTAGAAAAAGGTGGCTAGAAGAGATAAAAGCGATAGCAGGAGAAAATTGGAGAAAAAGAGCAATGGACAGAGAGATTTGGCAAAAGCTGGAGGAGGCCTTTGCCAGGAAGGGGTTCCGATCACAAACATTAGACACAGTGCTTAACTATTAGATTATAATAAAATTAAATAAATATTAGATATTTAAGACTTAAAATTGAAAATTTGTAACTCAAGATTGGAAATAAACGTGGCTTGTTATTATTGGCCAGCGCTGTCTCGTTCTCAAGTTCTCGAATTTCAAAGAACAGCCCGTTTGGAAGGCTTGCGTGGGGACACAGGTCCAACACGTAGAGCCTCTTTGAGATTTCTTTCTTTTATTTTTAATCTGACGCATTGACCGGGATCCATCTCTGGTAACCATAGGCAATTGCTCAGAGATAGTCACCAGTCAATGCGTAGGAGCTGTGGAACATATGGAACTACTAAAATAGGGCTATGGAATGGAGGTGGATGGACTAAGTACTGGGCTATTGATTGAGACTATCGGACGTCCGCCTTTTCAGCAGTCTCAAATTGAAGGTTAGCCCAGTTGGTGACTCGCCCCTCCACTAGATGGGCCCCCACCGAGCGGCGCGTAGTGCCTCGGAAGGCGCAACATCGGTGTAGTCGGCTAGGAGTGTCGAGAGGGTGTGCACCAGTTTCTTTTTCATCGCGAGTGCTCGTGAGCGGGTTTCCCCGTTATTATGCAGATTGAGCACTTCCACCCTTCCGAGAGTATATAACTCTTGCGCTCCACTCTGCCGGTAGCCAATGAAGAGAGAGAGAGTTCAGAAGCCAGAGGCGAGGGGGGACTGATACAATTCCCTCCGGAGGTCTCAGGTCCGTGGGGTCTCGCCACTCCCCAACAGCTCGCCACAAGAAGCTTTGCCCCCTGCGAATCTTATTATTATTATTATTACTTGCTAAATACATTAAATGAAACAAAATTAAAAGCAGAGCAAAAACAAAAACAAAAATGATTTGTGTATTAAAATTGCACTCGGCTCTTTGTGGGGGGATTTGCAAGTACTCATACAGGATAAAACCTCGCTCATTATGGAGAATCCATTAAAAAAACTTTTAACTGCAAATATATTGAATGATACGGACATTTCAGTTTTGCAGAACTGTTATCAAAACTAAAGGTTTTTTGTTTAACGGTTGCAATGGCACGACGCTTTTAAGTGCTCTAGTCGTTTATTTTGTATTGTTATGACTGTATCTAGACGGCTATGTCCACTGTTATACCCGTATGTGTGTGTCTGTCTGATGTTATATTTTTATGTAACTTTTATCAAAAAGGTAGAAAAAAAAGGAGAGATATGAGCAAAAAAGTACGTCTTATTCTTCATAACGAGCTAGAAAAGAGGGCTTAGTATCAAGACACTGCGTTTGCCGCTTTTTGCTAGAGTTTTGGACATAGTGTGTGAAGATGTGTTCCGGTTCGAAGGCATGTAAGCCAGGTTTTCCCCTATCCCACCCCATCCTTTCCCCAGAATGTGATGGTTCCGATAGCGAACTACTACATTGTCCTCCCCTTCCATCAGTATCATCTACAAAAAAAGGCAACGCATTTACAACACCTCTGGCATTGTAGATGTCAATGGGCGAAGGTAGCCTTACTTAACTTACCATCAGGTGGTCCTTCTGCTCGTTTGCCATCCGTTATCCATAAAAAAAGTGGAGGAACTCTGTGCCGCATTTTTTCTTGCCAGAATGGATAAACGCAAATATTAATATTTAAAATAATAATCACATAAATAATTATTTTCTCGAATGGGAACCGAACCCACAACCAATCGTGATTACATTCATTATTGGATATACGTACTAGAGTGAAAGTGCTTCACTGTGTTATAATATTACCTTCATTTATAAGTTTCTTAGTAATTGTCAGTAATATTATTTAAAAACCTCATAAAGATACATTTTTGTTCATGTTTTTAACAAATTGAAGTTTTAAAAAATTGCATTATATTTTTGTTTCAAGGAATGACACGATCTTAATTTACATATAGTTTTTCATGTGTGTTTTCATCAAAAACTAGCCTCTAGGGTGGGGGAATTAGAGATATATTTCAGTTATTATAGTCAATTATTTCACCGAGTGAGAATCGAACACATAACCAACCACCTTTACAGTCAGATATTGTCCTACTGTGCCGCGATGACTTTATTATTTGGGATTCTTAAACAGTATTCCTTTACCACTACTAAAACTAGTACTTATTACACTATTATAATAATAAAATAATTTGACTCAAATTGCTTAAAAACATATTATATTTTAGGTAGAAATGCAATAAGGAACGTTACAAAGAATTTTATTCATTATAATGCAATTCCTCAGTATAGTCAAATCAATTCTTGCAAGTTCCGCTGTTTAAACATCTCCGAATTTACTTCTATATCGAATTATAACTGATTTTAGCATAAAACACAGTAATTTTGTATTGCATTTAGACTTTAAATGACCATCGTGGCACAGTAGGATTGCATCGGACTGTAACATGACACGGTTGTGGGTTCGATTCTCAGTTAAGGGAATGACTATATACATTTTTACCACTTTTCACTAAGTTTCATTCACATGACAAACAATGTCTATGTTTCGGGCGGAGATAACGGAGAATCTTGACACAGAGTTCTCCCTAACTACTCCCTCTCTAACTAGAAGTTGAAAATAAAAATTCAAATGGGCATTCAAAAAGCACGTAGAGGGTAAAACGAAAAAGCGTCCTTTTACGATCGATGGCGACTCATTAGAGGCCCGGAACAATCCGTCTCGAGGCGGGTGACACCTGACTCGGGACTCGTCGGGACTCGGCCGATAATTAACTTCTCCCATTAATTGGGTCGACGTAGGTTTTTTGAATTTTAATTTCATTTCCTATGAATATTTGATAATACTATACATATTTTTAGTGACAAAGCCTGTTTATATCGACCCATATATTTCATACACATTAATAAAAAATCACATGATTTAAAACAAAGGATATTAATAGAGGTCAATGACTTGTATTGTGATAAGACGAACAAAAGAAGACAAAACGCGGCGTTGTGTTCCGCTAATGTACATATGAGAACAGAGTGGAGGACAATGTCTTTATACTAGGTCCTCTCTGACTCCCTGTTACAAAAGAAAAATGGATGAAATAACAAAAAAAATGTATGAAAAGAATGAAAAAGACACAAATAAATCCAATAAAGTGTTAACACGATTAAATGCAGACGTGTTTAAAGCGTGCATGCATCACGTTGCAGTTGCAGTCGCAGTCGCACTCGCAGTACAGTAGAGTGCAGTAAAGCTCATCCGTACTGGATTGCGCTAAGCGATATCGCTCCGATGCCTTTTATGTGAAAAAATCTATTTCTAAATCCGTTGCTGTTCGCTAAGCCTTTCTTTGTATGCATTTTGCGTTAAAAACGTATGAAGCTAGCCGGGTGTGTATATTGTTCATATATGGGCGTATATATAGGCGATGTGTATGAACTAGCCAATTTTATAAAAATGTTATTAGCTTTTTTAGAGTAAAAGGCTTTTTTCGCTTTATTGAGAAAAATAATTTTATGGGGGGTTCTTCACTCTCCTCCCTGGGGAGGAGGGGTGATGGCTTCAGGCTCTTAGGCCTATGGCCATGGGAGTCTTCTCCGTCCATGAACATGGGCGGGTCATCGGGTTGGCCCATAGGGCCTCTGTAGGGGTTCTGTCTACAATTTCGGTTCCAGTTAGAGAACCGCGGAAGGATGGTAGTCGTAAGGGGGAGGGTGGGAAAGAGCCATATGCCACCCGGGCGATCAGCCCAGCCGGGTGAGACCCACGATTCCTCGTGTGAGGCCCAGCTAGGCGATCAGCGACCAAGGTAGCAGCTCAGGGGATCAGAGGGGGGGGTAGGAGGTCTCTAGGCAGGAGACGGCGGTGCTCTGGTGGACGCGCATGCCAGGGTGCGATGTTTTGGTGATGGTGTGTTTTTTAAAAATAATTTTAGAAAACGTATAAAAATTATAAAGTGAATATTGCTTTGACTACTATGGTATGAATGGATGCACTTTTTGGACTTAGATGGTTTTTAAGAGGTTCTTTAAAAAGGCTATAATTTAATATGTAGACACTCTACCTTAATCTTAATTTAAATTGCCTTGATCTAAACAGACAAGGAAACGAAAATATTTTTGTAGTTTTTTCCTTTAGCTACAAACATGTAACGTTAACGAATAACAGGTAGTCAGAGAGAATTTAGTGCGTAGATACTCCGTTTTCTGCTTTCCGAATGAGTTCAAGACGTTGTATTTTAAGTGACGCAACTCAACGCCGCCTTTTCTCTTACCACAGCGAAGAAATGAAAATAATTTTAATATAATTATACTCTGGCATAGTATAGCAGTGGCGAGGGGCGAAAATTTTAGTTAGGCAAGCCGGTAAATTAAAGGAAGTCTGTGTATATTTAGGGGAAGCCGGTATATATATTTAGGCCGGTATTGGTGATTTTCTAGGGAAGTTTGATAAGTATTAGGCAATCAGGGTGATTGTCAAGGTATTTCGTAATCTCACTAAACACTTCTGGCGATGACCTTTATTTAGGTTTATAAGATATCAGAGCTTGTTTTTGCAATTTTTAGGTCTCATACTTATAAAAAGAAAATTCCTACAACATCCTTACAAAATATTAATAACAAAGAAAAATCGTTATATCTCTATATCAGCAAGTTAGTAATCGTCACACCGTTACCCGTTACCTGTTACGTTTCACAAATCATCTGACACTCACGAACAGATATTAAAGACGATCGTGCGACGGCACACCACAGCCTCGCCGATACAATCGATTTTTACACTATTCGTGCTGCGAACTGTTTGAAATTTTAGAATTGATAATTTTCACAACCGTGTGTGAAAAAGATAAGTTTTTTTTTTTTTTATGGATTAACGGATAAGTAAACGATATGAAGCGGACCACCTGATGGTGGGCAGATACCTTCGCCCACATGAACATTTACAACACCAGAGATGTTGTAGATGCGTTGCCAACCTAGAGGATACAGATGGAAGAGGAGGACAATGTAGTATCTCCGTTCTCGGAACCACCACATTTTGGGAAAGGGATGGTGGAATGGGAAAACCTGGCTTACATGCCATCGAACCGAAACACATCATAAGATATTTGGCGGTTCGTCTTGACATGATAGTGGTCGCGAGCCAGACTGAGTGACGAATCTCCTACCACCGCAAAAAAGTTTTTAGTGCAACATTGAGTATCTGGGTTTCAGTAATTTTAATTTAAATAACACAAATGCGAAAGTTTAGTGAGGTTGGTTGATATTTGTTACGCTTTCACGCAAAACCTATTGAACGAATTTTAGATGAAACTTTACTTTTATTGTAATATAGCTAAGAATGACACTTAGGCTACAATTTATAAAGTAATTTACAATATAACACACAAGTATGTCGGCAGGGCCGTAGTATTAACCTCACATTCAACATAGTGGGCGTATAAAAATGGGTAATCGAACAAAGACAAAGAGAACATACCAACACGAACACACCACAATTTTATGAACACGGTTATAACTAAACGTAGGTAACAGTTCCTAGCTTGAGGAGAACTGATCCCGACGACGACCAAATGGTAAGTCCTTTATCCGACGTCACCCCACCGGCTAGGTTTCATAGCATCGCAACACTGCGACGGTGCTGCCATCCACCGAAACCCCGTGCTTGCCCAGTTATCGGTCCGTACTTCACAACTCGTCTCCTGACAAGTATATATGTATTCTGATTGTATTAATTATATGAATGTTCCGCCGTGAGATACTTGAATTTTTATCTTAAAATATACAAAAGCATCACTTTTAAGTCAAGTAGTTCTTAACTTTAATCCTGAACAACAAAATTTAAGTAACAAGTATTATTTATTTTAAACAAATGTTAAAATAAATCTTAAGAAGTAATCATAACATAGGGACATATTGTAAGGTCGTGGGTAAAATCCCAAGACATGAATGCATATATATTTAAATTATTTTTAATTCCCGTCCTAAGACAAAAACGCGGCGTTGACTTCGTGATACTCAATGTCTTGATTTCGGAATAGAAATAAAAAACAGAGTGTCCGGACATTAGGTTCTCTCTGTCTATGCTACACGATAGAAAGTATGATCCTATATCATAACAACAAATTGAAATAAGAAATATAACAACTATCATAAATTAAACGTAGTAAAGCTAACTATTGAATACTACTGGCTGACTTTTTGTCATATGTTTAGAGGAAGTGGGAGATGCTGGTGATGCTGTAAGGCGATGGGTGACCGTTTTTGCCTTCTACAAGTACTCAGAACGTCGCTGAGAACGACATCTGCTTGAGAAAATACTTGTCTTAGAAAATATGTAACAGGAACTAATAGTGTTATGTTTGTTATAGTGAACTCGTTTTATATGATCTCTTGAATTAATTGTAAATTGTAAAAACTAGTCGTTATTCGCGGATTCACTTGCGTGGTAAAATGAAAATTATCAATATGACGCCTGTCGGCGCAGAGGTACAAGCGTGTGACTGTAAATGCGACAGGTTGTGGGTTCAATCCCCACCCAGGAAATGGAATTTTTCTCATCTCGGTTTTGTGACAAGGCGGAAGGGCGGCGTTGAGTTCCGCCACCAGCACGCAATATTAAGCTATGTATGTATGTATGTATGTTTATCACAAATGACACTTGAGTACGGTGACTTCAAACATCATTATGGTTCTTCCCATGAGGATGATGTTTTATTGCGGTAAAAAGTAGCTTGAGTCACTCTTCAGCCACCTAATTATTTTCACTTCAAGAATAGTGTCAAGACACTCCGTTCATTACTTTCCAAACACTTGGTGAATGGTAGATCTCCACGCAGCTTTCTTTTACTAGGGCGGAATGAAAATAACTTTGAATCATAATCTTTCCGGGTGGGAATCGAACCACTTGTCTTTAAAGTCACATATATTATCCCATATAAATTTCATAATTACCTATGTATATAGGCCAATACTGAGACCAACATAGCGGAATGTCATGAGAGTCTGGAATGTAAACTCTCGGTCGATTATCTTTAAAATATTTTCATTTCTCCGTTTGAGAGTGGACGTAATCTCTAACACCGTAGTTTGTCTTACAAACTATGGTATTGAGTTCCGTCCTCAACACTTATCTATATATAATATTAAAACAAGCTAACCTTTATCAATACCATCACTATGCCTCATTAAAAATGTATTATTTTTGTAATTTTTTCAAGTGTAGTCAGTTGTGTGGCGTAGTCGTATCCGAGTATAAAAAGGACCACCTAACAAGTGTCCGCTTTCACAGACAGTATCAAATCTGTCACCGCGCGATATCGGAGCTGGCCAAAGCGTGCAAAGCGTGTGACAGATAAGTGAAATAACGTATTTAATTCTACGTCACATTCAAATTGGGACATATTCTATTGAGAGATAATAAATTAGTTGAGTCATTATACTGCTACATAGAGAGTATAGTGTTAAGACACTCCGTTCTCTGATTTTTGCCCAAAATTGAGATTTATCTGGTTGGTGGAACTTAACCATACTCTTAGTTTATGTGCCGGTAAATTGTTGCATTTTAGGTATATTTTTACTACAAGTGAGAATCGAACCCTATGCCATTTGGTATCGTCTGACACAAGCTCTAAACTGAACTGTAAATAGAATTATTATTATTTAATGAAACAATAAAAATAACGAGACAATTATACCCGGATCAATAGCGTATACTTTTGATATTTAGAAAAAAATTTTTGGATTTTCGAATACTTTATGGTCTACCTGAGATATGTACTTCCGAATACAAATATATGTCTTAATCCAGTCAATATAAGTTTCGTTTAAAAAAATCGTGAAAATAATACATAGCTTCACGCTGTATCCTGCATATAGCAGGGTAGGCAGAGAGAACATAATGTTGAGACACCTGTCTCTTAATTTCCGCCGCATTGCGTACTGAGTGGCGGAATCAACGCCGCGCTTTGCCTTGTTATTAAACCCAAGAAATGAAAATTTCATTTCCTGAGTGGAATCGAACCCACAACCTGTCGCGTTTACAGTCGCACGCTTGTGCTCTACGCCACGACAGGCGGAACATTTTTAACCGATTTCAAAAAGGTGGTTATCAATTCGGTTGTTTTTTTTGTGTGTTATAACTTTTACTGGGTCAACTGATTTCGATGATTCGTTTTTTAATATGATAGCTAGTGCTTCTTATATGGTCCTATATAAATTTAGATGAAGACTGACTAGTTTTTAGTTAATCGTAATAAATGTACTTTTAGTGTATGTTCTTTAACATCGGTTTCTGTTTTGTTAAGATCTTAATTTTGATATTACTTGCTTCTAAATTCATTTATGAAGAGTTTCTACGTAGTAGGAAGCTATTTGATTCATATCATAGTGAAATTACAACATTCCGAGCTACCGCAATTTTTTTTTGAGTTACAATACATCCACGGCTCGCACTTGGCCGTGCCTCTTTGTTTCTTTGTTTTTTTTCTTTCGTGTGCATACTTAAATAGACTACCTTATTATTTGTCTTAAGACTATGGTGAGATCCCTCACCGACTGACAATTTTTTTTTTTTTTTTTCTTTTTTTTTTTTTTTTTTGCCGCAATTTTGATCTTCTTAACTAATATTTACTGTAATGATGGTACACAGTGATAATGTAGTCACATTTGGTGTAACATTTTAATAGTAGGGGCAAAGTGGCAAATTGATAGTTTTACTGTTTTCTACTTCAGTGTCATGTCAATATATTAAATATTTATATATTTATATTTATTTTAGCTTCATGTCAGCCCCTGCAATATTAGCAGGGTAGGCAGAGGAATCAGAGAACTTAGTGTTAAGACACTCCGTTCTTTCACATTTCCATTCCCCACTTCTTCGCCGAATAGAGGCATTGCGTGCTGAGTGGCTCAACTCAACGCGCTTTGCCAGAATATACTGAATATTATTTGAATATTTTCATTTCCTGGGAGGAACCGGAACCCAACACTCAGTAGCGTTACAGTCCACGGTTATGCATCTGCGCCACAACAAGCCTCAATTATTTTATTATTAATTTAAAAATATCAACAACTATCTATAACATTAGCTAAAATACTTAAGCAATTTTTTTTTGTTATAAAACGGTAGAAACACTTTTGAAGTAGACTACTAATAAGCTACGCTTAAAAGGAATTAAAACTGTCGAGAAGTTATAACAAGTTTATTTAATTTTATTTATATTTACGATTCTAGCAAATGGAGCAGTGGTGCAGTGGACAGTCTCACTGTAAACGTGGTTGTTTTCAGTTCGAACCCACCCGTGGGAGTAAAAAAACTAAATTATTTTGGTTCTCCGCTCTGAGAAATAAAGTATAGCGTTAGGATTTCAGCACTCAATGTAATGCTTTAGAATCAGCGCAAAGTAGAGAACGTATAATGAATTCTATAACTATTTGCATGTTAAAGATGAACCGCCAAATATGTTGGTGATGAGTTCCGGCTCGATGGCATGAAAAGCCAAGTTTTCCCTTTTCCTCACCCATCCTTCCACAAATATGGTGATTACCATAGCGGACTACTACATTGTCCCCTCCTTCCATCTGTATCCTCTAGGTTGGCAACGTATCTACAACATCTCTGGTGTTGTAGATGTTCATGGGCGAAAGTAACCACTTACCACTAGGTGGTCTTTCTGCTCGTTTGCCATCGTTATCCATAAGTAAAAAAGAAATATGTATGAAATTCTAAAAATGTGTGTTGCACCATAGAAGCCAAACTACGAAAATTTAGTCCTTCTATGTCATATTTTTCTATAATGGCAATATATTTATTTTATATTTAGTTGTATTTTGTCAGCAGTAGTAATAATAACTATATAAATCTTATACTGTCTCAGTCTTCCCTAAGGACGTATGCGTTTGTCTCTTTTTAGTGTCGCTTTTTCGTTACATAAAATCGCAATCATTCTAAAGAAATTACACTTCAAATACACGTAAAGTCGCGTTAAAAGCATATTTATATATGTCGAGACGTGATATGGGCAACATTATAGTACTTAGTGGGCGCGTCCTATGCTCTGAAGTTGGTCATAAATATTTACTTGCGGACGCTAACTCCGCCACTAACACGGGCATTTAGAGAACTCGCCAGTCATCGTTTTTAAGTAATGTTAGAAAAATATTATGTTACTGTATATATGTAAAATGAAGACTTTCAAGATGTATTTTTAAGTATGGCCATAATATACGCGATTACTTCGGTTAAAATATTTATACTTTTTATACTTCTGAGATACGCCTGTCGTAGCGCAGATGCACAAGCGTGCCATTGCTATTGCGACAGGTTGTGGTCTGATTCCCACCCAGGAAATGTAAAACTTAGTATTTTCTATTCCTGGATTTGCACAGGCAAAGTGCGGCGTTGAGTTTCGCCAATCAGCACACAATGCCTTAATTCGGCGGAAAGTGGGGAACGGAAACGCGAACACTAGGGTTCTCTGCCTACCCTGCTATATGCAGGATACAGCGTGAAGCTAAAAACGCGTCTCACTGTAAACGCTATTGGTTGTGGATTCGTCCCATTCAAAGTCATTATTGTATTTAAAAATATATTCACTTCCCCACCCAGGAAATAAACGCGACAATAAGTTCCTGCCACTTAGCACACGATATCTCAATTTCGGCGGAAAGAGGAGAATGGAGTGTCTTAATATTTAATTCTTTCTATGCAGGATAGAGCGAGAAGCTGAAAATATATGTAAGGTTATTTTTTTTACAAAAGTGAGCTTAGCTTAAAAATATAAATCTTGCCTATCTAACTAGATAAATATCGCTTTTGATCTCGCTTTTTCACTAGATTGGTTAACTAAACGTGTAGAATGGAGCAATTTATCACAAAGCGCCGTTTAATCTCAATTTACATAGAAATATATGAAAGATATATTTTTACGCTGTTTTCCCACATAGCTATGTGGGAAAACAGCTTAATAAGAAAGATTCTGGTGTCAAGACACTCCGTACTTCACATTTCGTCCGAAATCAGAACATTGCGCAGTAAACACCAAAGCATAATTTTATAAGAACGGAGAAAACGAAATGATTTAAATATAATCATTTCCCCGAATAGAACTCACTACTAATCGTGCTTACAGTAAGACGTTGTCCCACTGTGCCAGGGCGGCCTCAATCCTTTAAAACGAATAAAATGTGACCCAAATATGGTCTTCACCATCTATCACGTAACTGGAGTGTTCCAATGTTAACTCATATTGGTGGTGTACACCATAAAGTCTTATTATATATATTGTATCGCTATATATGGTGTGTATGCCATAAAATCGTATGTGTAGAGACCCTACTAAATTCATTAGATTTCCATTATCTATATAAAATATTATTTCGCTTGTTAGATAGTAGAAGCTAAAGTACCAGACAAAGAAGACAAGACAACAAGAATTATTGCATTTACGTACATACAGCTTCACGCTGTATTCCGCATCTACAGGGTAGGCAAAGGGAACCTAGTGTTAAGACACTCCGTTCCCCACTTTCCGAACTGAGGCATTGCGTGCTGAGTGGGTGAACTCAACGCAGTGCTTTGCATTGTTACCAAACCTAGGAAATGAAAAATTCCATTTTCTGGAGTGAGTGAGTGAATCGAACCCACAACCTGCCGCGTTTACAGTTGCACGCTGGTGCCTATATAGAATACGTTATTTAAAAAAAAACTACTTCACTCGTATAAATGAGTAGTCAGGGACAACCTAATGTCATGACACTCCGTTCACCGCTATCCGCACAATTAAGTGACGGAACTCAACACCGTGTTTTGTCTGTACCAGGGACGTTACATATTATATACTAACTGCCTTTTTTTAAAGAAAATACAAAAATTAAGTGGTAAAATTAATGTTATGAGTAAAGAACGAAGGTCTGACAAAGTTAATTTTAAAATTACAAAATTTTACAACGCAAAATGTACTTTAAACCCCTAACTTACGGTTGAAAATCGATTATCGAATGACTGTAAAGCTAAACCGATTTCACGAACAATATGATGGATAGCCGCTAAAATATTGCTAACATGTGGAGTGCGTTAGAGAAAAACACGATGTCATTGAAAAATAACCCTTATGTATATCAAAATAAGAGTTTATAGTTATGATAATATATTAGAGAAGATGGTTTAAATGATTCGACCCGACTTTACGGCGGGAGTGTGAACTGGCTGGTGTTTAGCGTTCAGATCGATTTACACCTTGCAGAAGGGTTAGCTTTATGTACTATTGATTGGGTACACTTAGGAAAAGGTTACAACCGTTTATTATTACGTGTTTTTGACACAAAAAAACAGTTTCAGGTTTTATCCCACAGACAGTAAAAAGTTAAAGTCAAAATCTAATAATTTTATTCAAAATAAGGAGTAACATGCTTCATCATTGAACGTCAAATAATTTACCACCGGTTCACTAAATTTACCTTGTAAGACACTCCATTAGCTGCCTCGTTTTTGTCATGTTTAATGAAAACTGATTTACTTTTTACTTTGCTTTTCGCTTTTTCCAGGTACTCCGAGAAAATTTCAAGACATTTCGCTCTTTGGCTTTCATCCGAAATCGGGGCAGTACGTGTTAAATACTCACACCGTGCTGTGTCTTATTAGAGCAGAAAATAAAAAAATATATATAATTTTTTCTCCGAGTATGGGGAACAAGTAGAGATTGAACCTATAATCGATATGTTTATTGTCAGACACTGTCCTATTGCGCTGCTATGACCATTTTAATATGAGCAGAGTTCCCGTTGACGCGTTAACAACGCGTTGTTTATCAATGTATATGTCACTTTATATAATCATGCATGTCAAACCATGGTAGTGTGTGTAACATTTATTTTATTAATTTAATATATTTTTATGAATTATTTTAAAAAGATATTATCATTGTAAATTCCTTCGCTATATAAACTATAAATGTATCAAGTTTCATGCTCCTTAGTCCACTTAATTTTCGTAAAAACGGATCCAAAGCTTTTCCTTCGCGTATTATATATACAGATAATACGCGATAAAAATACGATAAAAATATTTAAATTATTTTTATATTCTTTCTTTATATTTCTCTACCCTTTTTTTCGTATGAAATTTCAACCCACAATCACTATATCCAGTCAGACACATACAAACTGCACCATAATAGCGTGACTCTAATAACAATATCGTCAGTATAGTTACAGTACGCTTTGGTTTTCGCGAATATTATACATACTCGTATTAAACGAAACTTTCAACTGAATTCAAAGCGTATAATTTGGTTGTAGCCAAAATGGTCGGTTAGGTAGTAATATATGGAAGTTAAAACCGACGTTTCAAATATTTTACTATAGTACCAGGACGATTTATTTCGACGAAGAATAGTCTTCGTGTCGCAGTGAGACAGTGTGTGATAGTATAACGATAGGTTGTGGATTCGATTCTCATTTTGGGGAATGGCTTTATTTAAATTCTTTTTATTTGTACGAGTTGTTGAGTTACACAATATATCGATTTCAGAGGAAGTGTCTTGAATACTTGGTTCTCCCTGATTTCACTGCTATGGATAATAATTAAGATTTTGACAAAAAAGAAAATCTACTTCAAATAAAATAAAATTAAAATTATTACAAATAACTCGAAAACTTGTCAAATTAAGAAAAGAAGGACATTTTGTAAAAAACACGTAGCAAAATACTTCAGGAAGAAAATGTCCATAATAACAAAATTAGAATATTAATAATTAGTTAGTTACAACAATAATCAGGCAGTTGTCGATGGAGGTGCGCTCAAAGATCGCAGATCAAAGGGATTTCGACACTCGGACGTTTTTGAGCAACTTCCTAATGAGCGAGTGAGCGGATAAAAAGTGGACAGTGATGGATCGACAGACTACTGTCGCCTGCGCCCTACCAGCCCTCCCTGCTCCCTAACTCTGCTAGGGTAAACATATTTTTTTATAAGATTGTAAGATAATTTCCCCTCTTACGTAGATAAGATCGCCCTTAAGGTTGGTCCTTGATATATTTTAGCTGGAGATGTAACCTTTATATGTGGATAAAGCTATGAAAAAGTATTGTTTTTATGTGTATTGACTACTGTACTTTACATGAATTGAATTTATTAATTGTAAATAAGTTTAATTTATTTATTATAAAAATTAAATAATGAGGAGAGCTCTGGAGGAAACTTTAAAATATTATGTTCCATATAAATAATTCTTAAATATAATTCTTTCTCCCTAAAGATTAATTTTGTATCGTTATTTGAGTTATAACGCCGAATATTGCAAATCGCCTGGCGCCTATTACGTCTGTCGTGGCGCACAGGAGGCACAAGCGTGCGACTGTAAACGCGACAGGTTGTGGGTTCGATTGCCACCCAGAAAAATGAAATTCTTTACTTCCTGGGTTTAACAAAGGCAAAGCGCATGTTACTCAGCCACTCAGTCAATCTACATATATATGAATCTAAGCAAATTATTTACTAGGGGACGTTGTGGTCCATTGGCATGTCTGGTTGTAAAAGAGATTGGTTGTCTCATGAGTGGGTAATTTTATTTAAATGATTTTCACTTCCCTGTTTTGATAAGACAAAGCGTTGATTTCCGCCACTCAACATGTAATGTCTCTCAGGCAGGAAGATAAGAACTTCATGGAAAAAAGCATGTAGTTGAAAAACTCACTGTAACTACTACTATCCTTTCGTAAAAATGAAATTTTTAAGTTACATACATACATAGCTTCACGCTGTATCCCGCATATAGCAACGTAGGCAGAGGGAACCTAGTGTTAAGACACTCCGTTCCCCACTTTCCGCCGAATTGAGATTTAAGTTAGTAAGAGATTTCTTTAAATAAATATTTTCCATAATATATTGCCGTCTTTCAATCCTTCTTGACTTCCGTAGTGTACTACCTATAGGAATATTTTTATCACATAACAGAACTAAAATATCAATACATCACAGTACACACTTATTACAGAAATAGCCTTATACAAATATGAGTACGTGAGATATAATATCAGACGTATCTAAACGTCGCTGAGCGTGCGATGTAGGGCTTAACCGAGCTCGTGCTCGCTTAGTGACAACAACTGAGCTCCACATGTGATATACCTATTTCCATGTCCTACGTGCACTGGTATAAATGCCAAAGAACTACTTTACAGGGAAACTATTTAAAAAGATACCTAAGTTAGAAAAAGTCATAATTTAGGCATAATACGAAGAATTATTTGTTATTATTTATCATTATTAAAATATGGTAGACAAGCGCGGCGTTGAGTTCCGCCCCTTAGCACGCAATGCTTTAATTTGGGGAAAGTGGGAACGTGGGAAGTTGGAACGGAAATGTTAAGAGAACGGAGTGTTTTAAAACTAGGTTCTCAGGATTACTCTTCTATGCAGGATATAGCGTGAAACTAAAAAAAACATTATTTAAAGAATTCATTGTTTAAACGAGTTATTTACTTTGTTATTCAAAGTTACAAGTTAGGAACTTTTAAATAGTATTCCTATAAAGTTGTGTTTTTGCACTTGTACCAATGTACGTAGCACCCGCCTATATATTAACGTCAGCGAAACTCGCGCAAATTGGACCGCTTGTTTCATACATAGCAAACACATTTGCAGATATCGCATCCATTGAAAAAGTAATTTGAAAGGCAAATCAAATATGAAAATAAGCAAACAGTTGATAATGGCTTTAATAAATCATGAAAGGAATCCAATCAGCGGCGGATCCGCATTGAATTGTGCTCTCGACTGGCACTGTAGTATACCGAGAGTATAGAGCGGGCGACGCGGCGTGTGGCGTGTGTCGTGTGGGCGTAATCACGTTATAGACCAAAACACGTCACATACATGTCACTAAAAATTCAACCGTAATTATTTCTATTGTTTGCTATCGGTGTGTGTATTTACACACAGTTAGCAATGCAATGACTCCCCTATTTCCAAGCCATAGAGTCGCCTATCCCGTGCGAGATGTAACATACAAGTGTTCGTCAGGGGGGCATTGTGAAGTTATTGTATACGCCAATACAAATACTTATAATGGAATAGAGTTTTGTCGAGTCAAATGTCTCCGGAGCTGACGGGAATAGTGAACAAACACGACCTCCCCCGAGACAGCCGATACCCGCTTAATACGAGACCGACCACAACTTTGCCTCTACTAAAATACTTTAACAACAACTACACTGACGTATTTACAATACACTGCTGGTTTCATTCCATGTTTAGAAACCAACGAGTAAACGAAACAGTATTCTATAACACACATAGCAATTTCAACACATTCAGAATGTACAGTTTGATTACGTTCAGGTACGTACAAAGTCCCTAACAACTTGGACACGAATTCAAGTTAACTCGCTAACAAAGTTCAGTAATTGCATCGCGAGCCAAAATGAGCTCAAACGTGCGGCAATACGTGGCTGTCGGCCGGAAACACCTGCTGCGATCTATTTGGTGTATACCTGCTATGTTTGCGCAGACCGAACTGAACTAAGGCATCGGCAAACAACGGCGGAATTTTATTAACGATCGCTCAACAAAGAACAATGGGTACGTGGAGACGGTCACACTAGCCAGCCTCGATACCTCCGGGCTTCGTGCCTCGAAGGAAGTAGTGTTCCTTGGAACTGCGGACCGCAAGAATACCCCGAATCTGAGAACACAAGAATGTTAAACTATACGAGCTATTCGTAGACATTCCAGTGCAGTTGTTAGTGCGCTGGAAATTGGCTGATTAAGTGCAAATAACGTTTAATTTTAAACTAATAAAATTAAACGTATCTAGCAATAACAGTGAACGGAGTGTCTTGACACTAGGTTCTCTCTAACATAAAGTTCTTTTTGATAAGCGTGAAACTGCTCTTTTAGTAATATTTTTATGTCATTTTAGCCAATTCTAAAATGATCAACCTTTGCTTTATAAATATTGAATTATTATTTATATCACCCCGAAATTATTCATAATTTTCCAAATTAAAGGATACATAAATAATATATTTAATGTTCTAGTTATACTAATTTAAACATCATGATATCATGTTGTTATTCACGATGTTATTCAAGGTGTATCTAGTATCTGCCAGGTATTGAATATCATGTGTATATTTTTGGTAAACAAGTCGCGTAACACTCGTGGGCGTATTAAATATAAAACTTATTGCTGATACACAAATGACGCAAATTACTTGTGACAAACATATTAGCTTTAGTGGCATGTGGCATGTGGCATGTGGCATGTGACATGTCGCATGTGACATATCTCTGAGGGTTTTATTCATATATGTACATAATAATATATACTTACGCCTGTGATGGCGCAGAGGCACAAGCGTGCTACTGTAAATGCGACAGGTTGTGGGTTCGATACCCACTCCAGGAAATAGAATTTTTCATTTCCTGAGTTTAGTAAAAAGGCAAAGCACGGCGTTAAGTTCCGCCACTCAGCACATAATGCCTCAATTCGGATTTGAGGAACTGAGTGTCTTAACAGTAGGTTCTGCTCTGCCTACTACGCTATATGCGGGATACAGCGTCAAGGTATGTATGTATGTATGCAAATATATATTTTTTGTATTTCTATCTCATTATTTAATTCGTCTTAGTTTATTTATTATCACGCATCTACCGTATTTGCCGAATAGACAAGGGAAACCGAATTGTTGTTATTCTTTTAATTTCTTTTAAATATGTACTTATTATACTATTACAGTTGGTATACATTTATACATGGATGAACATTTAAAAATCGAAATGACTTTACGGTAGATTTCAATTTCCAAGTTTAGTTTTTATGAGAAATATTTAAAGCCCAACACATACATAGGTTTACAGACGCCTCAATTCGGTGGAATGTGGGGAACGGAGTGTGTTAAAACTGGGTTCCCTCTGCCTACCCTGCTATAAAATATACTCATTTAACTCTAGTTTATAATAAAAATATGAAACTTAAAACACACACACTTTATTAACTGTCAATTTACGAATTCAAGAATCTAAAAACTACTGTACGTTTATCTACGACCTAAAAAAACATTCCAACTTGTCAAATTTAGTCCAGTCGGTAATTTTAATTGGTCCCTCGCGGCTCGTACAGTACGACATTACGGCTCCCTATCCCATTACTAGTCGAAGTCGAAATTTCAATTTTTTTCTTATTTCCTGATACATTGATGACTGCAGAATGGAGGAAGTTCGTTTCAGTTCTTGTTGAGTTATATTATTACATCCGTTAACTATAAGAAATGTAAGAAAATGAGTCATGGCGCTGAAGCACAAGCGTGCGACTGTAAACGCGACAGGTTGTGGGTTCGATTCCCACTCCAGGAAATGTAAAATTTAGTATTTTCATTTCTTGGGTTTGGTAACAAGGCAAAGCGCGGCGTTGAGTTCCGCCACTCAACACGCAATGCCTCGATTCGGCGGAAAATGGGGAACGGAATTGTTGAAAGAGAATGGAGTGTCTTAACACTAGGTTCTCTGGTTCCCTCTCCCTACCTGCTATATGCGGGATACAGCGTGAAGTTAAAAAAAAATAGTTTCTTTCATTGTAATAATTCATTCTAAAAATATTAAGTATTCCTAGATAAGGACATCGTGGTGTAGAAAGACGGCGTTTAACTGTAAATATGCTTGTAGTAAGTTTGATTCCCGTTCAGAGGAAAGATTTAATTATTTACATTTCTCTGCTCTAATAACGCGGCGTTGAGTTCCGCCTCTCGTTCAACCGTCTTGAATTCGGGTGAAAAGAAACACGGAGAGCAGAATGTCTTGACAATAACTAGATTTTCCCTGACTACCTTGCTCTTAGGTCGATTAGTGTCTTAAAAAAGATAATAATAGCAAAATATTGAAATAGTAGTTAGAAACATTTCTTAATTGTGGCATGTTTATTGTTGACTTAGAGCCATGTGTGTGGCGCGAGGGTTCACCGTATTACAATTAGTTATCTAAATAACCGTTTCATAGAATCATCGTGTACAGTAAGGAAATCGTATAATCGTATAATAATCGTGTACAGTAAGGAGATCGTGTACAGTAAGGAAAGTAAAATAAAAAAATATCTTCGATTATATAATCGTGTACAGTAAGGAAATCGTATAATCGTATAATAATCGTGTACAGTAAGGAGATCGTGTACAGTAAGGAAAGTAAAATAAAAAAATATCTTCGATTATATAATCGACCTAAGAGCAAGGTAGTCAGAGAAAACTTAGTTATTGTCAAGACATTCTGCTATCCGTGTTTCTTTTCACCCGAATTCAAGACGGTTGAACGAGTGGCGGAACTCAACGCCGCGTTATTAGAGCAGAGAAATGTAAATAATTAAATCTTTCCTCTGAACGGGAATCAAACTTACTACATATATTAAAGATTAATTTAAAGAATTATTCACACACTTATGATATAAAAAAAATATTTTTAGAAAAGGTTTATAAATTTAAACGCAGCGGGATTCAACTATTTAATAAATAGCATTCTCCATTGCCAAACGGTTGTTCTTAGAAATTATTTGTGGGTACATTTGTAAATATCATTATATTATGTAATAAGATACAATAGGATAAGAAATATCAAAGTTAAGAATGTATGGCATAGTTGTCAGAGCGTTTGGATGGTTTCCAAGAGGCGCGGGTTTGAGTCCTGATTGATTTAGAAAATAGATATAGATAGAGCAGATGCAATTATTTAGTTGGAGACAGATCGCTTATATTTAACTAAGATATAAGCAAAAGAAAGAAAACTGACTTCAAATAAAATACCATATAAATAAAACTGTTACGATTAACTCAAAAACCACTCGTCAGATCTTAACTAAATTTAAATTGGATATCAGAAGCACTAGCTATCAGTAGCGAGGCGTCCATACAACACCATTCCCACGGGTTTGCCTAACTTTACAAAGTACAAGTAAAAAATAATTGTTCGCTAGTAAAATGTGGAGCTCGAAAAAACAAAGTCAAACAAGGTGCGAGAGCTAAAACAAAATCGCCAGGAAAATATTGGACATAAAATTGCAGAAAAACAAGCTCTGACATCTTATACAACTCAAAAAGGTCATTGCCAAAGTTGTGTAGTGAAATTACGAAATACCTTGTCATCCTATACCGATTTCCCTAAATATATCGGCTTCCCTAAAAATTACCGGTTTCCCTAAATATATATCGGATTCCCTAAATATACATCAGCTTCCCTTAATTTACCGGCTTGCCTTACTATAATTATCACCCCTCGCCACTACTAGCTATCATATAAAAATAAAAATCATCGAAATTCGTTTAGCCAGTAAAAAGTTATGTGGTAACAGATAAAAAACTACAGTAAAAAAATACAAGAATTGAGCATCTTCTCATTTTCTTGAAGTTGGTAAAAATAGAATCAAATACGATTGGTTGGATATGTCGATTATAAATAATATTAATGACTATATTTATGAAATAATAACAATGATTTTGACAGTAAGTGCACCAACAGTTGCACACTCGTCGTGGCGCGGGTGACGTCGCGTAACGAATGCATTTGTCACGCACTAGCGTCGCACTTACTGCACTTACGTCAGTACGTACATACACGACATGGTTTCTATTTACAATCATATTAGACGATATTTATGTATTGTATAATTTATACGTTTTTGATTTGTATGAACACATAATCATATTTATTTGATTTCTATTTTTTCAGCTTTACGTTTTTTTCCGCATGAATGTAGTATCAAGGCACTTTGCTTTCCTTCCGAAATCTGAACGTTGCTTATTAAATCGTGTGACATAATGCTGTTCTTTGTCTTACTAAGGTGGAGAAATAAAAATAATTTAAATATATCATTCCTCTCAATGGGGATCGAACCCACAACCAATCGTTATTATAAAAGGACACTGTGTCACTGCGCCACGATGGCTTCAAGCTTGGTTTGTATTATATTGCTATTTGAATGATATTTAGTTATTTATATATAAAATAGTTTATTTCTATAAATCCTCAGCGGATTGTCGTGTATTGTGTAATTTTTGAATACAAATTCCTTATTTACATGTCCCTGTTGTTTGTTTCTCATAAAATATGTCACATTCTGTAAGAACCCGCTCGCTCGTCGTAAAGCAAAAGTCTTGGCTTTAATACAAAAGAATCTCCTTCCGCATTGTTGTCTTACCTTTCAAATGTTTTCATAATTCCAAATATACTCCCATAATACAACAAACGTAACCTCTTTGTCTATCTTATCTGTCTTTCGAAGTCTTCGCCACAAAAATATATGTCGTAGAATGAAGGTTTTTGTTGCGAATTTTGTAGAAAAGTGTTGTGTTTCGTACAATTTTTTATCAAAACGAGAAATCGTGTCAGATAGTTTTTTCTGAGACCACGGGACGATTTCCCAGAAAGGTGAGGCGTGTACCAATATTTTACGGCTCGCAATCACGATAGTTTCGACCGGAGTAAACCTTATACCATAGTCAATCTATGATTCTTATCGCATGGTTATAAAGCGCAGTTTGCGTTGCTTCATCGTTATCCGCTTATAACGGATGTGCTGACAGATTTTCCAAATTCTAAGCAAATAATTCTAAGAATCCCTCATTGATCCTGTTCGTAAACACGCTGTCCGGGAGCGCGAGGCGGGAGATGCGAAGGCGAGGACAGACGTCGGACTGCACCGTAACTCGCTATAATGCAATTTTTACGACTCGCCGAGTGTTGAGACTGCTTTTTAAACCTTGCTTTTAAGCCATAAAATATTTAAGTTCATTATTATTTCACTTTGAAGTGTCCGCCTTTGTGGTGTACTAGTGCGGTGCGCGGGCGGTGTGCGCTGCAGTGATCGTTAACTCTTTAAGTTTCACTCAAACACTAAAATTTTTTTCTTGTCCACAAATATCTTATAATATTTCAGACAACATCATGAATTATATAGAAAAACATAACTTACAAAAACATATCCATGTTTCCTTTAAAGCAAAAATAACTTTTCATCTTAAGATAAGCAAGAAACATGGGGGTATTACTCAAAATTTTATAGAGATCCTTAGCAACCCCCCGGGGCCTCGGGGGACCCCCTGTAGGTGACACTTTGCATTCGTCGCACGACGCATGAGTATATTTCATTTCGGCTGATAATGTCACCTCTGCGTTCAAATTGGGTCGCTTTGGCGGAGATTGTCCAATTAAGTGCTTCCTACGCTCAGGTAGCGCGAGCTATGGTAATATTTGCAGGTTTAAGCGTGTGAGTGCGACGAGATTATGCGCCTTATGAAATATGAAAGACCTACTTTTCTTGGCGTTGTTTCAATTTTTTTTAATAAATGTGGTATTATATCAAAAACCTAATACATATTAATATAATATATGAGAAAAAAGTGTCTGTATGTCCTTCTTTCACGTCGCAACTAAGTAATGTCATTTTATCGCACCTTTAGATTTAAAGTGACCTATTTTAAAAAATCATATTTTGGAAAACGTCAAACATAGATATTATAGATAATACATTTAACTTTTTAGTTATATTTGAATTTATATTCTTGTTTTAATCAAAGTCGATAAAGATCGTTGTCTTAAATACTTTTGTAGCAAAAAATAAAAAACATGGTTTTTTTACTAGGTCTCTATAATTTTAAAGGCGCGTTTTGAGATATTTAGGAGGCAAGAGAGTGCCATAAGCTAGGTTTTACCGCGTCAAAATATATTATTTTTATGATAAGATCCATAACAATGCATATATGGAAACACCATACACTCATATGTCATGTATGAACTTATTGTTAATTCCCATTGACCACGCGAGCGACGCCGCGGGCATTAGCTAGTATTGTGTAATATATTTTGAAATTTAAATAAATTGAAGCAGCTTTGCTCGTGATTTATGAACATAAAAGGATTTTATAAGGAATATAAACGTAGAGTGTTCTAAAGCGTCTATTGTACAGTATTGACTATTGTAACGGATGCTGGACCTGCTTACTAGCTTTTGTAACAAAATAATACTATAGAAAAAAATACGGCTACAGCATTTGGCTAGCTCATTTAATTGTACCTACCTACCTAACTTCACGCTTTATCCCTAGCGGGGTAGTCAGAGAGAACGGAGCGCCAAACGCTACGGTCTCTGCATACCTCTTTCGTCTCGTCCACAGTCATTAACCTCTTCATGCATGCCTTCCGGGGGGTCCTCATGCTTTTTACGTGACCTTCCTCCAGTATTTTTGATCCTGTGTTCTCGAAGGTTTCCCTCTACCTCTCTTGTCGCTCACCTTTGCTTCATATAACTTTCTAACCATTCTTTCATCACTCAACTTCTCGACGTGCCCAAACCACCTGAGCACGTTCTTCTTCATTCTGTGGAGGACGGAGCTATAGCGCATTTATTAGTGATTACTAATTAGTAGTATTAAAAAGACATTTTAGTCGTTAAAGTATTCATAAAATACTAGAAACATATAGTTATATTATGGCCAAATTACATGAATTTTCTATAAATTGTTTCTATAAATGTGTTATTCTGATATATAAGCTATATTACAGTAAAGTTTCATCAATATCCGTTCAGTAGTTTTTGGGTGAAAACGTAAAAAATCTATTTATTCTTACAAATTTCCACATTATTAAATATTAGAACTACGTGTGGAACAAATATTAAAAAAGAAGTACCAAAGTCAAAGTCAAAGTCAAAGTCAAATAATTTTATTCAAAGTAAGAAGTTACAAGCTTCATTTTTTGAACGTCAAATAATTTACCACCGGTTCACTAAATTTAATGCCTCAGACCTGAGAAGAACCGGCGTAAGAAACTCAGCGGGACTTATTTTTTTTTTTTTTTTTATATTCGACAATGGTTTACAATTCTTTATTATTGGCAATGATACCTTTGAAACAGACTGGAGCGAGCATTTCATTCCCAAGGTGTGTTATCATTTATAAAATCACTAATTAGATAATAACCTTTAACACACAAACGTCTTTTTACAATTTTTTTAAATTGTAAAATGGAAAGTTCTCGGACGTTTTCTGGGATCCTATTGTAAAAGTATACACATTGTCCCATAAAAGAATTGCGGACTCGATGCAATCGAGTTACAGGCGCTGCAAGTTTAAGCCTATTTCTTGTATTTATATTATGTGCATCGCCAACTTTGTTAAAATTATTAATATTTTTCTTAACATACAGTACATTTTCAAAGATGTACTGAGAGGCAACTGTTAAAATATTAATTTCCTTAAATTTTTGTCTTAAGGAATCTTTAGGGCCTAAGTTATAGATTGCACGAATAGCTCGCTTCTGCAGGACAAAGATCGAATTAATAGCGGCTGCATTACCCCACAGTATAATGCCATAGGACATTATACCTAATAACAATTTCTTTTGACGTTAATAATACAGTCTAAAAAGGTATTTTCCACTGTAATTTTACAGTTGGAATGTGCCTGACTGAGCGTAATTCTTGTGGTCGCGCTATTTTCGCTTCCCAGGCCTGATTAGAAAAAATGTTGGTTTCCGTCATCCTCGTGGTAAATGAGTGGAAAGTAGAAAAGAGTAATTTATCACTAGGCTACCTATTCAACAATATGTACGAAATATCTTTACTTTTTTTTGATGTAAAGACAAAGTAACCAATTCACAATAAACTAATGTACAACAAAAAAATTGTACCAACGTATTTTTTCTTTATTATTCTGTTCTTTCACTTATATCCGCATTGGCTATGATGAGAGAACCTAGTGTCAAGAAACACTCCTTTTTTTCTGCTTTCCGATCAATCCCGAAATATTCATCTTAAGAAATCGCCACTCTAGTAAAACTTAAAATTAGAGTTGAGAATTAAGGTGGAAATAAATTCCTCAACTGATCGAACCCACTATCACGTCTATAGCAAGATACTGTTCCATCATATGGAGTTGTCCTTAAAGACTTTTTAAAAAATGTCTATCCATAATGAATTTATAATTAGTAAGCATTTTATTGTACTAAAAAAAATGTAGTATTTCTCAATTTTTTATTTAGAAATTCAAATTTAAAGTACAATATGGATAATTCTGTTAATAATGCTTTATAGTTATAATCAAACTAAAAACTATATAACATTACCATAACCCAACAAAATACAGTTCTCCCATAACATTACCCGTTTATTTGGAAGTGCTAAAGTTAGTCGTTTAACCAGCAGTAGTTAGCGAAGTGCGGAATGAAAGAGTCGTTACAGTAGCCTAGATAATTGGCGGTGAGCCAGACCGGGCTCGCCGGCGAACACTGTGCCAGGGACTCGCGGGGGGTCTCGCGGGGGGCGCGTGTTATTGTTTACACTAATGACTGCTATTTGAATGTGTACGATATAGACGATGATTCATTTTAATATAAATGTGTTTGTATTTTTTAGTTTCACGGTTTATCCCACATAGGGTTGTCAGAGAAAACCGTGACGATTTCCACCAAAATTCGAGATATTGTTAACGGAACTCAACGCCGCGCTTTCTCTTACTAGAGCGGAATAATGAAAATATAATCATTAACCTGAGTGGGAATCGAATCTACAAGCAATTGCGTTTGTCGTGAGATGCTATTATGTGCTACAATGATATCTTAAAAAATGGAAGATCATTCATAAAATGAGAAATTGGATTATATACCTATGGATAATAAAATTTTTGATTTTACACAAGGTTATTCTTTTTTTTAACTTCACGCTGTAACCCCAGAGAACCTAGTGTTAAGACACTCCATTCTTCCATTCACTCCATTCTTGTGCGCACAATTTTTGTACATCTTAAATTAATTTTCAATATAAATGTACGCATAGATTTTAAGTGTATGGTATTGTATTTTTTTCTGTTTTTTTTTACTGTGTAACAATTATTAGTAAACCAAATAAATAAACAAAACATATAAAGTGCGGGTTCGAATTCCACCACTTAACACGCAATTGAGAAAAGCGGTGATCAGAGTGTCTTGACACTAAATCCTCTCTGACTACTAACACTGCTACGTGGGATCGAGTCTGAAGTTACAATTTAAATTATTTTAACTACGTTACCAGTACCTGTCGTGGCGCAGAGGCACAAGCGTGCGACTGAAAACACGACAGGTTGTGGGTTCGAATCCCACTACAGGAAATGTAAAATTTAGTATTTTCATTTCTTGGGTTTGGTAACAAGGCAAAGCGCAGCGTTGAGTTCCGCCACTCAACACGCAATACCTCAATTTGGCGGAAAGTGGGGAACGGTAATGTTGAAAGAGAATGGAGTGTCTTAACACTAGATTCTCTGGTTCCCTCTGTCTACCCCGCTATATGCGGGATACAGCGTGAAGTTAAAAAAGGCGTAACCAGTGAACGGGTAAATATATAGATAATACCTTTAACAATATTAAACAATAATTTATTATGTTTCGTATAATTGAATTAAAAACAATACGTTAGAAATATAAGAAAAACTATTAAATAAACCGTGACGTGTCCCTTTTGCGATCAAATCTATTCTTTCAGTATATTAGTCAGCAGCTGACGTAGTACTACGTAATAATCTGCTTTTACACACTTCAAAGAAACGCAAGCGTTTTCAATTTCGAAGGCGACGGCGTGGCGAAGGGAGATATGAGTTTTCAATACATATTTCGTTTGTGAATGTTACTATTATATATAAATATGTTACTTATTAATATATTTCTTAAAGCCGCTTAGTGACTTGGTTTAGTGTCTCACTGTGTACGAGTGTGCATTCGATTCCCATTTAGGGAACGATCGATCGTGTTTAAATTATTTTTATTCCTCCACTCTAGTAAGTGAAAACGCAGTTGAGTTTCGTAACTTAACACGTAATTTCTTGAATTCAGGCGGAAAGTTAGGAACGGAGTGTCTTGACACTAGATTATATCTCACTACCTTGCTCAACGAAAAGAAAAGAGATATAATAATTTCCCGGGACTTACAAACACTACTGCGTCACAATGACCTCAAATATATATTTACTTAAATATTGAAATTGTAATAGTTTCAGATGTTATTTGAATTGGGGGCCCTCGATAATGCTGTACAAGTAGACGCGCAAACCAATCTTCAACTGAGTAAACATGGAGTGCGTTCACACACACTTCCTGCTAGAGAAATATGATATCTATGACATTACTACTAAGATCTAAACTCCCATTGCCAGTGTACCCCGTAGAGACCACATGTGCGGCTCAACAAGTTTATGTAAATTTAAATGACGACAATTATAAGATACCTTTACAAATATTGAAAATATAAATGGGGACGGAGTGTTGGTACAAAGGTTTTGAGTACGGGTTACGGTGGAACGATTCCAATTCTAGCTAATTGGTTTTTTTAAAAGGTTGTTTTTTTTATTTAATTGGTATGTTTTTTATTTAGTTTTACATTTTATTTCATAAAGTAGGGTATACAAGGAACACGTAGTGTTAAGACACTCCGTTCTCCTCTTTGCGTGCGATTTCGAGGTTGCAATTGCATGTTGAATGGCGAAAGTAAACGACGCGCTTTGTTTTAGAGCGGAAATGGAAAATAAGTAAAATACGATCATTCCCCCGAGTAAAGAGGGAACCTACAACCACTGGCATGTACATAATGCCGTTCCACTGCGCCACAGTGAACTTTTGATATGAAAATGTATCACAATGATTAAGATTTTAACAAAAAATATCACCGATATAGAATAAAATGGACCAAAAGGTAAAGTTACACAAATAACTTAAAAACTACTTGTCAGATCTTAATTAAATTTAAATCAACCCACATCAGAAGTACTAAGTATCATATAAAAAAATATCATCAAAATTTCTTCACCAGTAAAAAGTTATGCGGTGACACATCTAAAAAAATACAATTGAATTTATACTTACATACATATATAGCTTCACGCTGTATCCCGCATATAGCAGGGTAGGCAGAGGGAACCTAGTGTTATATTTTCGCCGAATTGAGGCATTGCGTGTCACAGCACGCAATGCCAAAGCGCAAAGCGCGGCTTTGAGTTCCGCCACACATGGCGGAACTCAACGCCTCGCTTTGCCTTGTTACCAAACCCAGGAAAGTGGGAATCGAACCCACAACCTGTCGCGTTTACCGTCGCACGCTTGTGGCTCTGCGCCACGACAGGCGTTATAATGAATTTATAACATCCTTTTTAGAAGTCGGTTAATTAAACTAAAGGTATATCACATATCATCTAAGTGATGATTATCTATTGCTTATCCATTGCGTCATATGTTCTCACACTTTATACTTCTAAGAGATTTGTTTGTTCAGTGGTGTGCACTGCACACATACGCCCAAGCCAATGCTTGTGAATCGATCTCCTAAACTTACCTAAACTTATATCAAGGCGATACGTGTAACGGCGATAATTTATCTTTCATGTATAAATTATTATAATAACACCCAAACAGACTCAAACGGCGTTGAGTTCCGCCACTCAGCACTCAATGCCTAAATTCAGCGGAAAGTGGGGAACGGAGTGTCTTAACACTAGGTTCTCAGGTTCTCTCTGCTTACCCTGCTATATGCGGGATACAGCGTGAATGCAGCGCGCTATGTATGTATCTATGTATCTTTCATATAAAAATTACTAATAGTAAAGGTTCTATATACTTATATTTTTATGTATAAATTTTTGCTAGGACAACTAATTTTGATGTTTCTTTTTTATATAATCGCTAATCCTGATGTGGTTAATTTATTATTTCAATTTTTTAAATTTGTTTTAGCTTCACGCTGTATCCCGCATAAAGCTGGGTAGGCAGAGGGAACCTGAGAACCTAGTGTTAAGACACTCCGTTCCCCATTTTCCTCCGAGTTTATATCTATGATTATTTCTCATCTATTAAAAATTTCTATCAAAAGGAATATATCAACAAAATTACATCTTCATAAATTGCCTGTTTAGACCAACGAAACAAGCACAAATATGACCTAATAAATAATATTACAGATGATTAGCTCTCTATTATTAGTATAGTAATATGATACGGCATACAATATACAACACGGTCGACTCCAGAGACACGAGCGAGGCTGATCCCCTTCCACGCACGTCAGAGGCATTGCCCTAACGAGCCCGAACTCCTGCGGGATGACAAATCGATCGGAAACCCGCCTCGTGGAGTGCGCTCTAAGCTGAGATATGACAGCCATTCGTACCAGCGAGATAAGCCGCCGGGCTATTTATATCGGGTAAGAACGGGTTTCCATTACGCCATCGAGTTTGTATCACGAGACGACAATATTTACGGAATGTTCCATGGAACTGCTCCAATTATTTAGACAATAATCTGATTGGTTTTGATTGAGATATGTTATGAGTGTTAAATTGTATGTTAATTGTAAACCTTTGACTTAAGTGAGGTTTCAGAAATACAAATAATATAGTAAGCAGTGACGTGTTGCAATGGTGCCTCGCCCTAAGTGCAGTCTGAGATTGATAGCTCGCGTGAGCGCCGTCGACTCGCTCGAGTTAGCCCGTGTCACGTACAGGCGGCCTTAATCCTACACATTTAGCAAATGGACGAGATTATGTATTATGTAGTATACATTGATTGCGCTGTACGAGCTTCGACGTACGTTTCCCTTTGAGAAGCCAACTGCAACTACCAATGCGCAAACCATTATGATTTAATTTCAATGTTTGCCTTGAAAGCTTCAGGGAAGGTTATTATTTAGAACACTACGGACTAAGTACTAATGGAATGTGATCGTGGAATGTTAATCTAAATATATTAAATTTATCTAAGTGCTATTTGAACATGAGCGATGCTCTGTAATACGAGTATAATGTAGCTGGTACTTCACCTTGCTATATTCATTTATTACGGCATATTATTTCTATACTTTAAATAACCTTGCAATAAAAAGCAACTGCGCTTATACAAAGAAATAAAACGTTCCACGTTATTGTTGTTAATAGGTCACTAGTACCAGTAAAGTAATTACAACTGAAGCTTGAATGACTCCGGGCTTGTGCAAACGACCTCACATTTGGCTCGCTTTCCATAGACCCTGAGTAAAGCAGGTTATTTGTTTTTAAGTCCGCAAAAAGTTCTAAGGAATCAGATGTCAAAGGCTTTCTTAAAAAATGTACGTCGAAGGCAACGGCGAGATAAAAAGCAATCGAGGAAGTGGATCAAGTGCGGCCGTGCGTGACGCGCTCGTGTCCGGTCGCCTCACCCCGCCCTGCCCCGACCCCCCGCGCTGGTGCGCCGGTGCTCTCAGCCGCACTGTAATTCAAGCAGTAAACCTATAATCCGTCTGGAGAACCGCTATTAATTTCATGAACTAAACTCAACTTAAAGAATATCAAGGTTTTCTTAAGACGTTCAAGTAAAGTTATAATGACTAAGTAGCAAAATATCGTTTGCGCCAACAATTTGTTATAGCTTCAAGGTTCATAATTTGTGAATATATTTTTCTTTAATCTACTAATAATATATGTAAAGAGAATTTAACATTAACATGACACCTGTCGGTGGGCGAAGGCTCAAGCGTACGACTGTAAAGGCGACAGGTTGTGGGTTGGATTCTCACTCTAGCAAATAAAAATATTAAATGTTTACAATCATTAATATTTGGTATTTTCATTACCTAGCTCTGGTAAAAAGGCGAATCACGGCGTTGAGATCCGCCACTTAGCACGCAATGCCTCAATTCGGCGGAAAGTAGGGAGCGAAAAAAAAAATTCTAGGAGAACGGAGTGCCTTAACACTAGGATCTCAGGTTCCCTCTGCTATGTGTGGGATACATCGTGAAGCTAAAAAATAAAGAATTTAACATCGAAAGGAAAAATCTTAATATACATATATATGCACTATGTCATGACATGTCAGGTACATATTATTACTCCAGTGTCATCAACCTGTTCAGACATGCCCTACGGGAGACATCTATCTCAATTTTTGCTAGTTTTCTTAGATATCGTCGAATACTTAGGTTTCTTACACAATATTCCAATTCATTATTTGTTGATGTTACGTAAAGAATCTCTTATTCATTGAAATTCATTTAAATATTTTAAAGTCTAGACTTTGTGACATAACAATATTTGACTAATTCGACTTGTATAACCATGATATCATTGTAGCGCAGTGGGACAGGATTTCACAGTGAGCATTATTGGTTGTGGATTCGATTCCACTCGGAGGAATGCTCATATTTAAATAATTGTCATTTGCCGCTCCGGTAAGAACAAATGTAGCGATGACTTTCGCTATTTAACCCGTAATATCTCGAATTCGTGAAGAATGTGGAGAATGGAGTGTCTTAACACTTGATTTTTGATAGCATGAAGCTACATCAGAAGTCATAGAAGTAAAGCTGAACCTCAGTTTTATTTGTATGACCATAATAAGAATTTCAGTATTACCAAAATAACTTGCACCACGATTTTTTTATACACTAGTTGGTAGTCAAATCAGTTTTCTATATATCGTCTTACCGTATACAGATATGTATGTAGAATGTCTTTATTTCAGATACCGCAATTAAATCCGCTTTGATATTGTCATGTATGCTAGCACAGCACTTTCTCTAATAAACATAGTTCACTATGGGAAAATAATGTAATAGTGTCAGAAACAACATATTTAAATAACATCTATACTATTATTCTAGTAGTTTCTATACTAATATTGAAATGTTTTTATATATGTACATCTTCAACTGAAAAGTGCGGTGCTAAGGGAACCATTTATATTCCATTCCAATAAATCACTCTTTACTCTGCCTTCCGCCCTTTACACGCAGATACAAAGCACGCCGTTGGGTTCCGATAAGTAATCGTAACCGAACGCCGCTCCTTGTCTGGTAATAAATGTTTGAATTCACAACCATGCAATTCAGTCACGCACACCCTAATAGCATAATGACAACGCCAATTGGGGCACTAATATAACTTCTTTTTTTAGTCAAAAAAGTTTGATTTTGATTTCCCACGAGTGGGAATCGAACCCGCAACCGTTCCAACTAACATCATAATCTGTTCTACTGTCCTACCATGGCCTCTATAATATGTTAAAAAAGCAGCTAACGTGCTTTAATCCTGTATAGCAGAGAGATATGTCATGCCTTATGTCAAAATACCGCCGTTTTTCACCCTAAAATTCGAACAATTGCGGGTTAAGTAACGGAATTGAACGCCGCGTTTTACCTAAGATCAGACCGGTAAAATGAAAATAGTTGAATTTATGACCACACGATTACCTAATTATTCGCACACCTAGCGATAACGACAGCGTCAGTTCCAGTATTGATATAACAATATAGTTTCCATGTACTTTATCTTTAATTCTAACGTTTATTTCAACACATCTGTCGAACAGAGATCTGCAAGTTAGATATAAATGCGTATGTAATTAGTCAAGTTGATAGTATAACTGTAATACCATATGATATACTAGACTTAAATAAAATAAAAAAAATAGTCCATCGTGGCACAGTGGGACGGTGTCTGACTACAAACGCAATTAGCTGTTCAATTCCCACTGAGAGTCATGATTATATTTAAATTATTTTAATTTTCCCACTATAGTAAGGCAGTAGAGTTCAGCCATTCAACACAATGCCTCGATAACGGAAAGCAAAAACCAGAGTGTTTTAACACCAGGTTCTATCTAGATCGCCGCCTTCCACCTTAATAGGTCGGTCATGCTTGGGGAAAGAAAAAAAAAGGTTCTCACTATCTACCTTTGCTATGAACGTTAACTGTAAAAAATCCTTTATTATTTAACACTCAGCGTACCCAGCCGGTAGAAGCATTTACAATTGTTTATTTTTCAGCCATCCCGCCATCCCGCCATCCCGCCATGTGGGAACCAGCGTTTCGCATACTTGCTGTTTATACTCGTACTCGTAGACTGTTCACTTTGTTTACAGGAAACGCGCAGTCGACCGTGTCCCACAGTAATTAAGTTTTTGGTATCATCTCTTGGTAATGTGTTTCACTAAGCCTTGGGTATGTAATGGATTATGTATATACTACATACAATACTGTTTACTGTACTACTGTGCTTCTTGTTACATATTATGTATCAAACAGAGGTTTAAATATAAAAAAATCAGTGCCAGCAGTTCAGCACCCATCCTTTCCCTAAAATGTTGTGGTTCCGATGGACTACCACATTATCCTCCCCTTCCATCTGTATCCTCTAGGTTGGCAACGCATCTACAACATATCTGGTGGTGTAGATGTTAATGGACGAAGGTAACCACTTACCATCAAGTGGTCCTTTTGCCCGTTTGCCATCCGTTATCCATAAAAAAAAAATGAAAACTTAAATATAATAATTTTGTAAGAATCGCTTTAATTTTCAGTATAGAAGTTCTTTAATTTACGTGGTAAAACATAATATTTATCTATTACGCTATTCTACATAAACATGACAATTTAGTCTTACGAATTTTCGATCAGACTCACGTGTCCTAATGTTAGTTTATCATTATTTACCCATCACAAAAAGTACACCGCTAAAGAAGTTTTGACTTCAAAAATACGTTTACTCATGAGATATTACTCATTCACTGAACAGACAGATATATTTTAATACAATATTATTAAATAAAAAGCTTTTGAAAGCTTAACCAATACATTTCTAACATAAATACTCTTTATATTTATTTATTACTCTTTATATTTATTTTTGTTTGGTGGTAGGAGGTTCGTCCTCCGTCTGGCTCGCGACCACTATCATGTCAAAGACGAACCGCCAAATATCTTATGATGTGTTCCGGTTCGATGGCATGTAAGCCAGGTTTTCCCCTTTCCCACCCATCCTTTCCCCAAAATGTGGTGGTTCCGATAGCGGACTACTACATTATCCTCCCTTTCCATCTGTATCCTCTAGGTTGGCAACGCATCTAGTACATCTCTTGTGTTGTAGATGTTCATGGGCGAAGGTAACCACTTACCATCAGGCGGTCCTTCTGCTCGTTTGCCATCCGGTATCCGTAAAAAAAAAAATAAAAAAAAATTTAATTGAAAAATCTCAGAAAATATAATTTTAAAATAATGATTCTAAAACATTAAAATCAATCATTTCCCAAAATCATTATTACTTTAAAAACATAGTCACAAACAAAATTATATAATTACTTAAATAAAGGAGAACGTCAATTTCTCAAAACTAATCATCCATTATTCCTTTCCTTACAAAAAACGTCTCACAGACGTACCTACTACAATTTTATTATAGTAAATTGCAGTCCCGAGGCGACCGCCGCACGAACAATAACGTAACTAAGAGATTCCTATCTCTTAGAGATTAAGGCAACAAAGGCTCGCTGTAAGAGGGTAGCCGGTTCATTGAACACGGAAGGGCAGATGCGAGAAGCACCTGATGGCGGACGGTCATCGCCTCCCCGACGTTATCGCCCATATAGTTCCTACTACTTATTTCGCAAAAAGAGGATTTTTGTTGCAAAAACGTGCGCTTTTGTCAATTTGCACGTATTTTATTATATACTCGTACAATGGAAAGTTATTGCCAAGTATTGAAGGCACAAGTCATTCGAAATTGTTGTGTGATTTTTTTTTCTTTGACATATTTTTTGTGGTTCTAAAAGGTACAATAAGATAATAGTAAAATGAAGGTTACATAGATTTATCATTCATATGTTATACATACATAGCTTCACGCTGTATCCCGCATATAGCATAGTAGGCAGAGGGAACCTAGTGTTAACACACTCCGTTTCCCACTTTCCGCCGAATTGAGGCATTGTGTGCTGAGTGGCGGAACTCAACGCCGCGCTTTGCCTTCTTACCAACCCCAAAAAATTAAAAATTCCATTTCCTGGAGTGCGAATCGAACCCACAACCTGTCGCGTTTACATCCGCACGCTTGTGTCTCTGCGCCACGACAGGCGTTATATATTATGTGTAATACTATTATATGTAACAAGATGGTCAATAATTAGTGCCTAAACACTCCGCCCTCCAATTTAAAGCGTACAAAAACCATATATTACACATAACTACTAATTGATAATATCATATTTATATTAGAAATTCAAATTATAGACGTTATCTCATATAAAATTTGAATTTCAAAACATACGGTGCAGTAACGCGCAATACATAATTTTAAGCACCTGTCGACTTCACACTACTCGACGTACAATTATCAAAATTGAATTTAGGTACAATATTAGTATGTGAAACCATCGTAGCGCAGTGGGACAACGTCTAACTGTTAATACGATTGGTTTTGGGTTCGATTCGACTTGAAGGAGCGATTATATTTAAAATAGGTATAAAGCGCGGCGTTTAACCGCGCCAAACCTACTTAACACACAATGCCTCGCATTTGTGCGGAAAATCAACGAACGGAGTGTCTTAACACTACATTCTGTCTGACTACTATTGATGAAGCATGAAATTGCTTTGCTAGTATATAATAGTAACCTATATACGTGTAATTTAAATCCGAATGCGGTTTCCTAAACATAGGTGAGGTAGCAAGGCAGTAAGGCACACGACGCCATGTGTGTCATTGTGTAACAAAGAGCTACAATTACCCTCGCCGGGGCAATAACGGCCATACGTTTACATTTCCTTTCCCTTTATTGCACTTTTAAAGTGACATTAAGCGCTAAACCACGAGGCGACTCGACTCGGCAAATATGAGATTATGAGAACGTTTATAATCACGTTCCGTAACTACTTTGTGTTTAATCACTTGGCGACCGCTTTAGTTTTGTCTGTGAACTGCCTTGTGTGGTCATTGCAGATAACCAGATGGGTTGCGGCTTGGATGACTTCGACATAATACTCGTACATTTACACAGACATACATACAAACATAGCTTCACGCTGTATCCCGCATATAACAGGGTAGGCAGAGGGAACATAGTGTTAAGACACTCCGTTCCCCACTTTCCGCTGAATTGAGGCAAACTCGTACATTTTTTTACAGATTTTCATTTTTACCTCGCGTAGAACCTAGTGTTAAGACACTCTTGACTTTTTGCCTGAATTCGATATATTGCTTGTTGAGTGACAGAAATAAAAATAAAACCGTTTAATAAATGATATATAATCATTCACCCGAGAAGGAATGAAACTCATGACCAATCGCGCTTACAGACGACACTATCTGACTACACCAATGGATTCTTTCATAATAATTACACGATAAAAATTAAAAAAAAAAACTTAACAATGAGTGTTTCTTTAATAAAAATAAATTTTACTATACATCTATTGGTATATTTATGAAAAAAAGACATCCCACTATTGCAGTCAATTAAAAACAAAAAATCTAAAAGTATACAACTCAAGAGACTTAATGGCCTAGCAACAGTTGTTATTCGATTCAATTCTATAGAAGATTATAAAGCGATCCCAACCATCTTATCTATTTGACAACATAAAGAATTTCAAATGTTTTTTAGATCGGGTCGTGAAATTTCATCCGCTGACTTGAGACATGGGGAGAATGGGGCCAAATGAGTCACTCTTATGGCTGGTAAAAAAGCGAAAACATGGTCTAGGAGGCCGAAAAGGAAACGGCTGACGGCCTTCCATATTCGATTACATACTGACATCTGATCGGACTCTACCTTGTCTATTACATTAATTTGTTATTTAATCTATCTTGTGTACTTTAAAGTAGTGGAGAGTTTACATTCAAAGCGTTTTATTTTTTTATATAAATATATATATATATATATATATATATATATATATATATATATATATAATGTATTAAGACCAGGAAAACAAGCTAACGGGTCATCTGATGTTAAGTGATTACCGGTGCACCAGGGGTACCAACAACGCGTTACCGGCTTCGAAGAAATTTGTTGACGCGCCTCATGAAGAGCCCAATATCATAATTGTTAGGAAATACGTTTGATGGAAGTAATTCCACAATTTGCAAGTTCTTGTAAAAAAGATCGTGCGAATCGGGTAGTTGAGCTGCCTCAGGCGATGAGATAGTGAGGATGATAGAGCTTCCGGTGGCGTGTGGTGCGGTAAAAGAATATATATAATAGAATATTATATATAGCTAATATTCATTTGTTTTAGATTTACGCTTTCTCGCATGCCACGGTGGTCAGACGGAATGAAATGCCAAGACACTTCGTTCTCCACGTCCTGTCCGAAATCAAGAAATTGCTTATTTAGTGGCAGTACTTTACACCGCGCTTTACCTTATCAGAAAGGTGAAATAATAATATTTAATATAATCATTCCCCTAAGTGGGAATCGAACCCACGAACATTCCTGTTTCCAATGTGCCACGATGACCTTACTGATATTCTAGTATAGATAAATACGCTAATTGACCTACTAAACCTATTTGCGCATTAAATAAATCGGAGCTGTTTAGTATCGCAGTAGGTTTTCCATGTTTTTCGATTACCTTATATTAATAATCACAATAAAAATATTGTATGAATCGTTGTGATGTAGTTGGAACGAGTGTGGAAGCATTCAAATACTTAGGTTATATATAAATATTCCTATCCGAAGATAGCTAGCTTCTCTCTCTGCCTAACCCAATTTGAAAAGATTCTATTATAATGATTCTATGTTTACAAAAAATTGTAACCGCAAAACTATATCCAAATTCCTTAAGGCGGTTTGACAAAAACGCAAAATGAATTCGTTACCATATTCATATGTAATTTAAATCTGATAAAGGATCGATCGATCAGTATAGTAAATATTAAATTAAATGAGATTTGTGATATATCAGTGTAAATATTGATACGTGTTGTCCGCAGCGGCTCGGACCGGTACGGCGAGGCGCGGTGTGGCGCGGTGTGGTGGTCCATCCGCGACATTAAACGTAAATATTTGTTCCGCATATACATCGTGTTTTGGTTCCGCCCCTGTTGCCACACATATATACACACATGAGCACACACACATACACACACATGTACAAACACATGCACACACATACAATACACACACATTCAGCAGTGGAAGCCGTTCAATGAAAACAAATTAATTAGAGTTTATTGGCAAGATTTGAAGCAACGTATTTTTACGATTTCCATTAAACAAGCTAGTAAAGACTCGAGATATCAAACGTCTTTAGAAAGTGTTTCACGCATTCATTGGAACGGAAAATATAATTCAATGGTTTTCAATGTTGCATGTTGATTACCGTCTTCTGTGTTGGTGTTCTGTCGCTTTGTGTATCGATTTTTATTTCATTTATAATTGGACGACCTTTTTATGAAATTTGGTAAGACTTTAGAGGTCATGTTGGAAAAATGATTCTATATTATAATTTTTAAAGTGTTTTCAGTTTAGTTTTGAAATTTAAATAAAGAATAAAACATGCAATAACCGTTAGAAATTATTTACATAAATTATCTAAAACTTTAATGAACAAGATTTTTTTTTCATATGTAGAATAGGTACTTTGACAAGGATAACTGCGCTACAGTGAATTGCATGAACGTAGTAAAATCCAACGTCGCAATTCGTGTCACTTGCTTGAAGCACTAATGTCCCAATTATATGTACTTATATCTCGTGTCGTTCGCAGTACATCACATAAGTTTCACGTTCATGTCCATTTCAACTGCGCCACGACATCGCCATGTAACACTGTAATATAATTAATATTAATTGTCGCTAGCTTTAGTCGCGTGAACTCTTGTGACCTAAAGGCAATAAATTGCATTTCAATCTTTCTTTTTTATGTACGTTCCTCAAGGAACCTATGAGGTACATTCCAAATATTAGCATTCGATGTCCAGTACTTTCAGCTGTGTTTTCGTCTGTTATCCATTCCTTGACTAACTGATGTCTTATAAATGAGTATGTGTATTAATTTATTAATAATAAAAAAATTATTATTTAGTATATTCTGTTGAAATAATAAAGATCATTAGAGGCTCACGTAACCTGCGATTGATTGTGGGTTCGATTCCTTTCGAGGGAGTAATATTATTTAAATGATTTTAATTGCAAGCCCTGGTAAGGCAAAGTGCGACGTTAAGTTCCGCCACTCAACACGTAATGTGTTCATTCACAGTGCCGTAGCACTAGTTTCACTCTAATTAGCTTTTTATGCGGGAAAAAGCGTAAAGCAATTTTTTTTATATTATGTTCTGATATAACTGTGTATTTTAAATGATTCTTATTTCTTTATGATTCACTTGTACTCAAATACTGCTATAATAAATTTAATTTGCTACTGGGCAGTTCGTTCTCGTATTCCGTGACTAACTGTGCTAGTTGGAAAAATGTAACACATTTTTCCTTATTTAAAAAATCCCAATGTGTAACCTTTCAATTATTTTAACTTTGACCTTTAAAATTTTGATAAATATTATTAATTTTATGTAAACATTGATATCTTGATAAATCTTAATAGTACAAAGTTTTTTTTCTTTTTGCATTTTTATAAGTAACGGTTCGAGAATTGGACATTTTTATATTCATATTTAAAATATATTTTAGAAATCAATTAGGTATCTAATTTATAGCTCGACTTCGATATTCGATAGCTATATATATGTATATATAGCTTCTTGTCTTTTAGACTAAATTTGCTAATTTATACAGATATAAGATAAATAACATAGAAGCCTGTTGTAGCGCAAAGGCACAAGCGTGCGACAATACCAGTCAGTATAGTCATGTTGTGGGTTCCTTTCTACAAGAAATAAAAATATTAAATATTTGTAAGAATTAATATTTTTATTTACTCGCTTAGCTCGCTGGTAATAAGTCAAAGCGTGGCATTAAGCATGCAATACCTCAATTCGACAGAAAGTGGGAAATGGAAATTTTAAGAGAACGTAGTTTTAACATTAGGTTCTCAGGTTTCTTTTGTCTATCTTGCTTTGTGCGGCATATAACGTGAAGCTAAAAAAATACAAATACAAAAACACAAAAAGTGGCCTAAAACGTCCTGATCAATCTGAAATCGATCTGCCATTTTAATAGCATATTATTACCTATTCTATTTCTGACTACAATATAAAAATTACAATATTACAGACATTTTTTTTATATATATACAAAAGAGATTTGTGCAAAAACATTAAATTATATGCTCGTTAGTGCACAAAGGGGGAATATATTGAGAAATAATGGAATGGAAAATTGAAATTACAGTTCAACTTATAATAAATCAGATGATAAATCTACGTGGGATGGTTTCACCAACAGAGGACATTCAAAACGCTTCACCCCCCAAGCGTTACTGACACCAACTTGTTTCCAATTCATTTAACTTGTTCAAGATTGTATTGTGTTCTCTGATATCGTTTGTAGTCCTTTTAGCACCCCTTTAATCTGGCGCCTCGTGCGACCGGACCGCCTCACCCCGGCCTCCCCTCACACCCTACCCGGTTTTAGTGTTTAGCTAAGTGTACTGGTCTTATTGTCACTATCTCTAAGATAAATATTTTATTTTGTATATATTTATTTCATAAACGCCTGTCATGGCGCAGAGACACAAGCGTGCGACTATAAACGAGACAGGTTGTGGGTTCGATTCCCACTCCAAGAATTGGAATTTTTCATTTCCTGGGTTTGGTAACAAGGCAAAGCGCAGCGTTGAGTTTTGCCACGCAGCACACAATGCCTCAATTCGGCGGAAAGTGGGGACGGAGTGTTTTAACACTAGGTTCCCTCTGCCTACCCTGCAGGTTATATGCGGTATATAGCGTGAAGCTATGTATGTATGTTTATTTTTTTCTGAGTAAAGTTGGTATTAAAAATGTTGAGTGACATAAATTACCTCGTTAAATTTAATTTCAAGGGGTAGTGTGTTTAATATTTATGTAAGCGTGAAATAAAATAGGAAATGTCAAATTCCGTCACCTAACACGCAATGTTCTTAAAAATTATGAAACGAAAAAACAAAATTGCTATTATATTTCTTCTTATTTTCACGAAACATGTGGCGTTATTCACTAAGTAATACTTTACTGTTTATATAGTTCTTCTTTAGCTTCATAAATTTTCGCATGGCAGAATGAAATAAAGACAACCTTGTGTTGCAGGTATTACAATCAACACACGGCCTGAATCCTTAGACACATGTGTTAATGGGCGCAACTCAACGCCGCACCAGGACTACCAGAACGGAAAATTACAATATTTAGTTATAATGATTTCCTTCGAATGCATATTGAACCTACGGTCAATCGCATTTACAGTCACACACAGTCCTACTCCATGTCACGATCGCAATGGTCACATTTTCAACAAGGGGTCAAAATTACTTTTTAAATTATACCTTTGTTTCCTTTAACGTCTAATTAAAAGGCATTTTACTCTTAATAAAACCTACTGTTACATTGTTTATAAATAACAAAAGTATAAACCTAATAATTATGGTTACACGCTGAATGGTCGTGGTCTGATTCCCAATCGAGAAATAATATAAAATTAAAATACCACTTTGCCCCATTGGTTAAGGCACAGGTCAAGGTTGAGTTCTGAATTCATAGATAGACCCATCTGATAATAATGTGTCGAATTCGAACGGAAAGTAAAGAACGGAGGTCTTTACACTAGCTTAGTAACACTAAGTTCTCACTTATGTGAAATAAAGAATAAAGCTATGTATTTTTAATTAAAAAACAGCAGTAAGAGTGACTTACACGTGGTCACATAGTGATTTTAATTAACGTCCATGTATGAAATTACGCCCGGCTCTGTCAATATGCCATGCGAGAAACGTGTGGCAATCATCGTTCCTATGAGGCGATACTCGCTGTTCGAGGGGCAATGCTTAATATTGTTATTGATTTTGCGTGAGATTAGGTGTAGAAATATTTGATCCTGGCAATCCATCATCGTTTTGGTATTCTGGATGGCGTTTTGAATTTCAATTTAAGATTTTGTTTTGACGACAAAATCTTTAAGATAAATTCTAATTAAGTTTTGATTTAAAAATGTTTGTTCGTTTAAAGCGAGGTTTTATGCGCTTCGTTCAGGTTTTTAAGAAGATAATATATTGGCTTATATACTGCATAATGTTGATAGTATATTGATCTGATAGATTTCTCTTCTGTATGATAAATATATCGATGGATTGAGGCAGGAGGCACAGGCAAATGATCAATCACGATATGGCAGGCTGTTTTGTTGCTTTGTAAAGTATATTCACTGGCTTAGTGGCAAAGCGGCAGCTCTGCTACTCATCTAGTTCATCTGCCCGCAAATGCTCAATACGGAAAGTGGGGGAAACGTAGTGTCTTAACACTAGCCCCTTTGCTCTACTCTGCTGTATGCGGGATTCAGCGTAAAGCCATGTATGTGTCATAAATTGAACTTTAACGAAACTCAACAAGGCGTTATATCTTACCAGAGCGAGATAGACTTTCACTATATACAAGACAATAATATTTAGCATTCGTTTCTTACAGAATGAACAGAGTGTCTCTGACACTAGGTTTTCACCAGGTGGTGGTGGGAGGCCATTAGGTGGTAGATTGTTAGGTGGTAGGGAGGCACCTGTCCTGACTGGTTTCGCGACCACTATCATGTCAAAGACGAACCGCCAAATATCTAATGATGTGTTCCTGGCTCGATGGCATGTAAGCCAGATTTTCCTTCCCACCCATCCTTTACCCAAAAATGTGGTGGTTCCCCATAGCGGACTACTACATTGTCCCCTACCATCAGGTTATAAATCGCATCTACAACATCTCTGGTGTTGTAGATGTCTATGGGCGAAGATAACCACTTTACCATCAGGTGGTCCTTCTTGCTCGTTCTGCCGTCCGTTATCAATAAAAAAAAAAAGGTTCTCTGTACAACTCGTTAAGTGCGATAGATTGTTTTTTCTTTGTTTATTTCTTTACAAAATCACAATCATAGCATTGTACCATATTTGAACTGCATACATAAAAGCCATTAAGTCATTGATCATTGGAGAGTTCAGAATGTTCAGCAATTTCGCTGCAATACACAGCATCGTTTCCGTCGTGTTTGAGTTATGCCGTACTAAGGCCGCGTGCGCACGAACTGCTCGCTGTTAGTTTATCAGATGAGATTATCAAATAAGTCATATTTCAGTTAGTAGTTAAATGCAAATGTTATATATTCGCTGATTTTTGTGTATTTTAAGAGTATCAGTAGTAAAATTAGTAGATGTTTTACTTATATAGGGTGTCCCAAAATTTGACTTTGCCGCCATTTGCTATTATATCTCTTTTTTTGTTTTTTTTTTTTTTTTTTTTTTTTTTTATGGATACCGGATGGCAAACGAGCAGAAGGACTGCCTGATGGTAAGTGGTTACCTTCGCCCATGAACATCTACAACATAAGAGATGTACTTCAGATGCGTTGCCAACCTAGAGGATACAGATGGAAAGGGGAGTGATAATGTAGTAGTCCCTTCATCGGAACCACCACATTTTGGGGAAAGGATGGTGGGAAAGGGGAAAACCTTGGCTTACATGCCATCGAACCGGAACACATCATAAGATATTTGGCGGTTCGTCTTTGACATGATAGTGGTCGCAGGAGCCAGACGGGAGGACGAACCTCCTACCACCAAAAAATTCATTATTCATTCGCTATTAAAAGACTAAAATGGCATTTTCTATTTAATTCAAATCTTGCGTTAATTTTGGGACACCCTTAGCTATTTCTAAAGCAGCTTCATGAGTAGCTATTTTTATTTCTATTACTTTTAAAGGCAAAACAATGTCAATACTCTGATTAGGGGTGGAAAGCAGGGAACGGTGTATTAACACTAGGTTGTCAGGTCTCTGCCTACCCTGCGGGGTATGAAGGATACAGCGTGAAGCTAACAAAAAGTCAAAACAAACTTTAAAAACCGGTTTAAAATATATTTCGTTTGAATACTAAATTGCAAAATAAATATTCAAGTCTCAGTATCCATATACCTACATACATACATTACAGTAAAAGTTTAGCATGCGACTTGTTCTCTCCTAAACTTGCTTCATAAAAACTCGTTGAAAACTCATAGCCAAATAAGACGGCAGACCCGCCCACGTCTACACAAACTTCGCCCATAGCCGTGACTTGGGAATTTATTATTACTGTGAAAGAAGAGCCATACGTTGATTTTCGCCACTTAGCACGTAGTGCCTTCATTTGGCGGAAAGTGTGGAATGGAAATATTAAAAGAGAACGGAGTGTTTTAAAACTACGTTCTCTGGTTCCCTCTGCCTACCGTGCTATTACGGGATAGGGCGTGAAGCTATAAAAAAAACAAAAGGGCCATACGTTAGTTGCAACCACAGCACATCTCATGCTATAATTTCGTGGTCATTCCACGTCTAGTTCAGTTTTAAACGTATTCAGCGTGTAAACCGCAGTCGAATTGGGTCCGCGACCGCAAAATATTACAATCAAAGGAAAATATACACTATGTGCTCTGCCTAAAGTTGGTTTTCGCTTGCACACGAGGATACAATACCCTGGGAGCGGCACTAATACTGAACATCCGCAGGGCGCGCGTCCCTCCCGGGGCCAAACATGTCCACCGCCAAATTTACCTAATTTATTTTGATGATAGTAAAAATATGTACATATTTGACTGGCAGCGCTCATTATTGTGTATCATAAATTATGCATCGACGCATAAAGGGTGAGTGAATGGGAGCGGGGACAGGCCGATGCCTGTGGTGGTGACGCCGCCGCGGTGTTCGCGATTACTACAAAGTATATGATTGCTGACTTATTTAAATTGTAAGTACATATATGTAATTCCATATATTAATGGTTGACATTAATTAATAGACAGAACATATAATGACAGAGTAACAAAATGTCCGGAATCCAGAATAATGAATATTTGGAAACTATGGATTTTACAGTCACTGAACTCTCATTTGCACCCTTAACTTAAGTATTAATTAAGGAGAATTATTTATTGTTGATTATTTATTATACCGCACAAAGAAAATCCCCAAAACTCATAATTCGCTCTAACATACCTTATAAGCTACACCTTTTGTAATAAAATAAAAAAAATCGGTGCCCCCCAACTAAGGTACGTTGGCAACATCTAAAAAATTTAAACAGCAAAATAAATTAAAATTCCTTAAAGGAATGCTTGACAATGCTAAGTTTCGAGTTGGTATAGAGTGAGGCACCTTTGTAATTACCGAAAGCAATTACCGAGTCCTCGGGCACAAGCCGGCGAGGAGCGAGTTGCGAGTCGCGAGGCACTTAGTGTGACGCCGTATGAATTAAAACATTCTGTGAAAGTCGTAAAGCAACGCTTTGCGCCGAATAAAGAGCTGGCCGAGTACCGTGGACCTCCTACATCGAATACCTGCCGAAAATGTAATGCTAATGCTATGTTAGTCTTGTGGTCATGTCAAAGACATTGTAGCGATAAAAAGGAATGAATAATAACTCAAGTAATTACAAATTTAAATTTTCAAATATGATTGTAAAAATGGAAGTAATGAAATATTTAATATAATAATATTAACTAGTAGCTTCATTGATGTGTAATATACAACTTTCCATAGCAATTTGTATTTCTTAAGCAGTGTTATAAAAATATATTGATTTTTTGCACTTTTTGCCCATGTCGTTCTATATGCCAATTTTTATTCTCCTCCGTCCGCAAAACTTTCATAAAAGAGGGCTCAAAGTTTTCCTTTAACGTATTAATACTCGTATGATTATAATAAGTATAATGGAGAATGTATATATAGGGTGTCCCAAAATTAACGCAAGATTTGAATTAAATAGAAAATGCCATTTTAGTCTTTTAATAGCGAATGAATAATGAATATAATAGCAAATGGCGGCAAAGTCAAATCTTGCGTTAATTTTGGGACACCCTTTATAAATATATATATTCGGATATATTAAAATAGTAGTCATGGTCGAATAAGTCTTGGGACCAGAACGGTTTTGCAATTTAGGTGCATAATAACTACTTCAAATGAATGATGGTAACTAAATAACTTCAAACATATGTACGACTGAATCGTTATTGGCAAAATTGGGGTTAGAATCCCAAATGTCTTGAAAAAGCCGTTTTTCTATGAAAAAAGTAGAATGGGGTAAACGCATGGAATATTTATTGTTGTGGTTAGTTTGTATTCTTTGCGACTGTGCTATAGAAATAAAGAACAAAGAAGAAAAACTAATAGTATTCTGTCTCATACCAAAGCGCCGCAGCGGTTCAGCGTCTGATTGTAAGCGAGATTAGTTGTGGATTCGATTCCCTCTTGGGGTAAGGGTTATATTTAAATTATTCTCATTTATCTGCTCTGGTGAAACAAAGTGCGGACATTTAACACGCAATGTCTCGAATTTGAGCGGAAAGCATCGAACGGAGTACTCACTTGATACTAGGTTCACTTTGACTTCAGTTATATGCGGGATAAAATGTGAAGTCTTTTTTTTTTTTTTTTTATGGATAACGGATGGCAAGCGAGCAGAAGGACCACCTGATGGAAAGTGGTTACCTTCGCCCATGAACATCTACAACAACAGATATGTTGTAGATGCGTTGTCAACCTAGAGAATACAGATGGAAGGGGAGAACAATGTAGTAGTCCGCTATCGGAACCACCACATTTTGGGGAAAGGATGGGTGGGAAAGGGGAAAACCTGGCTTACATGCCATCGAACCGGAACACATCATAAGATATTTGGCGGTTCGTCTTTGACATGATAGTGGTCGCGAGCCAGTCGGAGGACAAACCTCCTACCACCAAACAGAATAATATAATTTTTATAATAAGGTGAATTACTCTACTTAAATTATATGAATTAAGTTATAATGATTTTAAACATGTACTTTTAATTGTATGTTATTTACTATACCTAATCCCTATGTTTATTCTATTGATCTTCATGACATTTTTCCATTTTTCCAAAAGCACATGCCATATACTATCTAATGAGATGTCACAATATGTTCGTCCACTAACAGACACTTTACGTACTGGGTCTAACTAGGACCTAACCTGGTTCTATTCAAAACTGTATTTAAGACACTAAAAAAACAATATCACTGTTTTATTCAACGCAGCAGAATAATCAGGGAGGATATAGTGTCACAAAACTCTATTCATCGCTTTCCGCTTATATCGGAGACATTGAATGATAAATTGGCGGAGCTCAACGCCGCGCTTTGGCTTACCAGAGCAGGGTATTAATATTCATTCTATTAGTTTCACGCTGTATCCCGAGCATAGCAGGGTAGGCAGAGGGAATCTGAGAACATAGTGTTAAGACACTCCGTTCTCTCTTAACATTTCCGTTCCTCACATTCCGCCGAATTGAGGCATTGCGTGCTCAGTGGCGGATATTCTCACTCAATTCATAAATAATTCCGACTTGAAATCAAACCCACACTATCATTCGAGGTTATTACCTGATAAATTAATAAACATACACAATACATACAAATTCTTTCCATACGCGCTAAGGGCGCCTCATATAAATGTTATATCAGAGCTAATATTGGTTTAGTGTGAGGACAGGGACGTCGGCTAATAATACCCAACCTTGTCCCATTGAAGCTATTTGGGGGCCGCTGTCGCCGCCCGCCACGTCGCCGCCACATCGCTCTGCATTACCACGCGGCTTACGTCTTGCTGGTATGCTGATCTCTTGCTTTAAACCGAAGGTCGTATAGTAAGACTCTAAAACATATTTTTACTGCTTCTTCTTAGTGGCAAAACACTCCGCTCTTCACTTTCCGTCCTATATTAAGATATTGCATACTGAGCGTAAGACTCAAGGCCACGTTTTTCATGTCAAAGCATAAAAATTAATATAATTTAAATACAATTATGCCCAGAGCGGAGATCGAACCCACAACCCACAACAGACAACCGGCAATTGATAAGCTGTGGTAATTACAGACAGAAAGATAATTATAATTTATGTTTCTATTTCCAGAATATTTATAAATTTAGATGAATTTCGTATTTAAATTGGTTTTTATATTTTATTTCCGATCTCTAAATAACATAACAAGGTCGTTGCACTTTCGCTGCCTATTCAAATTCAAGTGGACACTGTCTTGAATATTACTACAATTGTAATTATGTAAATCATATAACCAATTGGCCTTGTGAACTAGTTAACGATTGCTTACTGTTATTTTAATAGGAATTTATTCTTTATATAGAAGGATAGAGGCCAAACGTAGCGCAGTGGTACAGTGTCTGTAAACGCGATTGGTTGTGGATTCGATTCCCACTTGGGAGAATGACGAATTTTGAAGATAATTGAAATATTTACGTGACACAAAGTGTAAAACAAAGTGGCACTACTAGTTCTGCTTCTGACGCTGTATTTAAGATATAATAAAAAAATAATAAAAATGCGTAAATAATTAAGATTTTTACAAAAAAACCAGACTTCAAGTAAAACGTAACACTATTACGAATTACTCAAAAACTACTCAAATCAAATCAAATTTAAACTAACTTTAAATGTGATCACATAAGAAGCAATAGATATCATACAAAAAGAATCAAGAAAAATGGTTCATCCAGTAAAAGCTTACGAGGTAAAACACAAAAGAAATACAGACGAATTGAGAACCTCGTTTTTTTGAAATCAGTAAAAAAATATATTTTTGTAACATCAAATTAGTTTAACTAGGTTGTTGACTTACGAGCACTTGTCGCTGGTTCGGGAAAAAATATTTCGGTCGCAAACCGGCGGAAGTGGGTTGTTTTATCGCGTCCTATCATAAACGCGTATATTGCTCATAACACGAATGACTAATTTAATTCAATGTAGTGCTGGGAACACTACTGTGTAACCAAATTATATTTTTATTTATCTTTTTAAGATAATGTAGGTTAACAGAGAGAAAATAAAGGTTTTACATACATAGATACATACATATATACATAGCTTCACACTGTATCCCGCATATAGCAGGGTAGGCATAAGGAACTTAGTGTTAAGACAATCCGTTCCCCACTTTTACTGCTTTTACTGCTTTAAAGTCATTTTATTCTGCACTCTCCATTCCATTCCAGTCCATTTAAAGACGATTCGCTACTAAATATCAAAACAAAATTCACATTTCCATTGTTACAAATTGTTTATCTACTTCACTTTTTCTAAAATCACATAGATAATAGAAAGAAAAGAACGGAATTGTTGAAAGAATACGAAGTGTCTTAACACTAGACTCTCAGGTTCCCTCTGCCTACCCTGCTATATGCGGCATACAGCGTGAAGCTAAGAAAAAGGACATAGACATGCCGTTCTCCAGTAACTTCCAAAAATTGATATATTGTGTGTTAAGTGACGTAACTTAACGCCGCGTTTTCTCTTACCAGAGTATAGAACTACTAATAATCCAAATAAAATCCCCCGATTAGAATCGAACCCACAACCCATCGTGCTTACACTCAAATACTGTTCGTCTGTTTCAAGACGGCCTGTTTTAACATAAAGAGGAAAATTTCCATAAAATTTTGTACACAATTTTAGAAGCCATCGTTCGTAAACTGTCACGTCATAGACTAATACGTAACATACGAAGTAGGTCTGTGTGTATTGATGTATGAGCGTGACATTGTTGTCACGTTAACGGTAACATTATGTGCCCATATACGTGAAAAGAGGACAATGGGGTGATTTGGCATACAGGTACTGTCACTTGCAATATATAAAACTTGGCTGTTATTTTGCTTGGCGGCTACATGTTTTCGTAATAATTATTTTTTAATGCTATCAAGCTATCAATTTTTCATCATGTCTTTATACTAATTGGAATTTTAATTCTAGAATTTATTATTATTATAAATTTATTTAATAAGTGTAAGTGTGCAATAAAAATCCTTTCTGTAAATGGACGTGTAAATAAAACAGTAGCGGACTATTCAAACTGGAATTTATTTGTATTGGTTTCTTGAATAATCTTCAGTTTATTGACCGAGTTTCTTGAACTCTCTTCGAAGCTAATCTCTTTAGGATCTCGAGAAAAATACTTTTAGAGTTGCACATACATTTTTAGACATGCTACTGAGGTCTGGTCCCTGCTCGCTTCGCCTACTAATCCCCACTTGCAAAATATAACATTAAAATATCCAATTAAACTTTTTTTTAATAAATCTTACGACAGCTAACACGAAAAAGTGAAAAATATTTACAAATAATAGAACGATATAAATATTCGCTTCTGAGAAACAACGTAAACTATCTTGTTAAATTAAAATTCTTAAATACATTTAAATTAAGCAAGGTCACTAAAATAACAAAAAAAAATAAGATTGTAAATAAAACAACTAAATTGGAATTTGATATCAAAGATATTTGATATTTTCACTAAACGAAATCGTCGAGATTGATTGTCTGAGCGCCGCGCCGCCGTGAAGTTTCCACCCGCTTCAGCGTTATTGTTTAACAAGTATTCAATTCCACGGACGGGGAGCTCCAGTTACGTTACATTCGTCTGTTCAAACAATTTCGATACTTTTTTAAATGTTTTGACGTGTTTTCTTATGTTAAGCCATCGTGGCGCAGTGGGACAGTTTTTGACTGTAAAATTAATGGTTATGAGTTCGATCCCCTTTAGGGTATGACTATTTTTGCCACGCATTGGCAAAATAAAAAGTGGCGTTGATTTCCGCCATTTAACACACAATGCCTCAATTTCGGGTGGAAAGTGGGGAACGGTGAGTTTAACGGGAATACCAAGTTAAGCGCCAAAAAGCGTGAAATTGAAAAGAAATAAATTTGAAAACTCATTCTAAACTACCATGTACAATGTATTTTATGTATTTTCAATAGATGATGTTCTTATTATTATGTTTCCTCATTTAAATCATGTTTTAAGGTTACGAGGAACAATATGTTATATGATTTTTTGTATCAGTCATTTAGTTTACTATCAGCCACATAATTAGTTGGGCTGAAACAGAACTTCGCAAGCAAAATCAATTAAATCATTTGATAGAAGAATTCTCTCCTTATAAATAAGTAGATTAATGCCTTTATAATTTGGCTTATTCACATGGCTGTTTTTCATTCACTGATTTCTACGTGCTTTATACTTTTTAAACAAAATTATCTTAACTCTGAAAATCGCATAAATATGGCAGTCCATCTGTGATGTGAGCTATGTATTTCGGAATACCAAAATATATTCGCGAAATCCGATTAAAATTGTTCAAAATCCATATATTTGCTGTAGCGCCCCTATTGTGAGTAGGTACGACATTTTATTGTATAACATGGCGACAATTTCAATCAGTATTGTATGTATTTGCATAAAAAAATCGATAGTAGATACAGTCGAGGCGCGAGCAGTTGAGCACCCAACGCAGGGGGCACAACAAGCATACCTCACATTTAAAAATTTGAGTTTCAGCTCAAACGCCGAGATAACACTTTGCACACCTACATTTTCATCGGACCAAATTGAAAACTACAAAAGATACGAAAATTGAGTTTATTATCCAATTTTACTGTATATTTTTAATTTCAGGTAGAATGTATAGATATCGCGAATTATTTGATTCGGTTTTATTAAAACGCTGTTTTGGCGTATACGAGTATATGTCTTAAATATAATTTTTTTAATTGTAAATATCATGGGAAAGACAAAGAATTCGTTCGACGATCACTCAAAATTTTTATATGTATATATTTTTTTATTTCTCTTATTCAATAAGTAAACAAAGTATGGAGTCAATGTTATAGCGTTCTAATCTTGCTTATGCTGGAAATACTAGATAAATAAAACCCAGCTCATAAATGTTATGATGCTAAATATACGAATCTGTATTTTGATAATAATAGAAGCTTAAACGTTATTTGAATGTTCTAGTTTGAAATCTTTAAATTGTTTGAAGTTTTATGCAAATATTTATCCCAAAAATCAGATTTATACACTTCCTTTGAAACACGTACTCAATAAAC